>QZWR01000468.1:0-12072 GCA_004114325.1 Zoophagus insidians | reverse complement strand
GGCGAAAAGTTACTTTTGTAAAACTACAGATCGAAGGCTGTTTAATTGTTGTGTCCCAAAACCTGAAAGTGAATATCTCGAACCATTCATCCGTTGCTTTGATTCACCCAACATTGATAATTGTTTCACCTTTCGCTTAATCTACCCCCCCCTCACAGCCCCATTAGAAAAGGGAGAAGGAAGGGAGAAACCTCTTGCAATTTCTCCTTTTGTCCATTGGTAAATTTAAAATCCTTTTCTTGGATACTCCTAACAAATGGCTTCTCAGCATCATCCACCAAATCGGTCTTTCTTGACCTTTCCAAGATTAACTGAACAAGCTTGCCAAGCCTTGAATGCAACAACTCTGATTGAGAACCTAGAAAGGCAATTCTTTCATGCAGTAGCTTAGCATGACCCTTTTGTTGCTCTAAAGCGTTCTCACATCTCTCCAAGGCGGTAAATTGTCGTTCTTGTTCTCTCAATTGCATATTAATCCTACTCCCCACTCCCACATTCATTACAACTGATTTAAAAGAACAAGGGAACCTAATTTCTAAGGGATTTGTCCCCAGCAATAAAGAATTCATGTCTTTTTCAAGTTGACTGACTTTATCGGCTAATAACTTCATATCCTCCTTCTTGGGATAATTGATTCTTCCCCTTTCTGATGGCGATGACGGTAGAGGGTGAGATATAGGCTTCAACAAAGGAGCAGGAATCTCCATTAACCTTGGCCCTAAACAGGTTTGGTATAACGGTCCTTCCAAGGTGATATTGCTGAAATTGCTAAAAGTGAAGCTTTTATCAATACTAAGTTTTCTTTTTTCAGCCTCATCTTGAAGTGACAGGGTAAAGAACTGGGCATTCTTGGAAAATATGACGAGCTCTTTACCCGCTGCAGGATCCAAAAAGGTCAAATTAACCAGCCCCACCACTGCACTATCCCCCAGGATAAATATTAGCCAGAAAGAAGGAATACCTCCTGGAATTGAAGACGTTTAATGGAAGTTTGTTCAGGGAAATAGAAGAGGGAAGGTCAAAGTTCAATGGTGAAGATGATGACAAGTAGCTAGTCTTCATCATGTTAACCCAAGGATCCAAAGAAACTTGATATAAAAGCGGCGATTTAGTAAAGATAAACGAAGAATCTGAATCAAAGGTCAAAACACCTCCTCCTCCACCCGTCACATTAGAAGGACCAGACTGTTCAGAAAACATGATTGTTTCATAAACAAACAAACTCTAGCCCACAAAAAAGTTAGACTCCAAAAAAACAACCAAAAATTACCGCTTCTTGAACCATTTCTGAATTCCAACATGGTTCGATTGGCAAGAGATCTAAACAAAGATCCACTTTATAGCCTTCGTATTGAACTACCACCACGTCTACAACATCGGTGTTGAGACAATAAATCTGTGTTGCTAGGTATGGATTGGTTATTTTCGGCTCATGCGGAGAAGGTTTTAGCAGGAGTGGGCCTTGAATAGCAGGGGCAAGGATTTCATGAGCATTGGTCAGGTTAATTTCGACCGAATCATCCTCTCGTTCATCAGCCGAATAGGTGACAATTTTTTGAAGCCATTCAGCGTGAGAAGCATAAAGTTGTTGATGGTAAAGGGAAAATCCCGCTTTTAACTCCTTGTACTCGGTTTTTCGCTGTAAAGTTTTTAAAAACAAGTCAGGCAAGGAACTACTCCCCTCCCCTCAGGGTTAGCACTAGAAGCGGATAGTACCAATGCAAGGGAACTACGGGACAGATGCAATAAACATCACCATTCTCCATCAAAATGTACATGCAAAGACGAGACCAGGTGTTCTCACCAACGCCAAAGCAAAAGGAAGAAACTGTGAGCGCCTCCTCATCAGCAGAATATCGAGGCCTTTGTTGAAATAACGGAAATGATTGTTCAGCCCATTCCAGATTTATCTCGATGTTGTATATTCTGCTCTTCATTACCCATCCCACTCACCAACACAATCAAACCTTATGACATTATCACTGGAGAGAATGCATAAATGTGTATCATTTTTACTGAGTGGATGCCAAATAATCTTTTTGGGAGTAGCAAACGTCTTTACAAAATATGTTCTATTCTTTCTTTAGTGTTGTAGGTTGGAAGAAATGGTTACTTGGCCACAGTTTCGTTGGACTGGGCAGAGGAAAGTTCAAAGTATGGCAAAGCAGCAACAGCAACATTCCTAGCTCCAATCAAGGCAATGATGCTTCCAGTATTATTAAGTTCAACGTCTTGAATATCAAAATCAATATTCTCAAAGGTTATTTTCTACTGGGAAGGTTAAATTTTTTCATCAAGAAACCAAGTCAAGCAAGAAACCCAATGATTAATGCCATTGAATAGACTCCACACATCTGATGACTGCTCTAAGGGTCCTTCTGCCAAGTGACTGAGCCTGGTAACGAAAAGGACGCTATCAGAGGTCAAGAAATACGCCAGTTGATTGGCCTGAAAAGCTTTCAACAACGAAGACTGCCACATCAACACTGTGGAGAGATCAGCTGACCCTTAAGATTTCCAACTCAATAATCATTTATTAACCCATCAACATCTTCCAACAAGGAAAGTGTAGTTTTTGCTATGGAATCATCAATGCCAGCTCTAATGGCCAGAACTCTTCTTCCAAACAGGTTCAGGGGCTTCAACAGAGAGAAGGGCTGATTCCACTTTCCAGCACCGTCAAAGACTGAACCTCCACTCTCCTTAAGGATCAAAACCCCAGCAGCAATGTCCCAGGAATGAATTCCAATTTCCCAGTAAATGTCAGCACTTCCAATGGCCAAGAGACAAAGGTTCAGTGCTGCAGAGCCTACACACCTTATGCCACGAACTTTTGCCTTGGCTAATCGTTTAACCGAACTGAATTTGAAATCAAGATGATCCAGGTTAGACCCAAATTCGGTTATAACCAAGGCATCTTCAAGGCCAGAAATTAAGCGCTGTTTCGGGATAATCTTTTCTTCGTTTAAAAAGGCACCTTCACCTTTAACCGCACTGAAGGTCTGTTTGGTAAAGTAATTATAAACCACGCCTACAATGGGTTCTTTGTTGATGAGTAAAGCAATAGAACAAGAAAACATTGGATAACTAATTACTTGGTCAATCCTTTTTGGAAAAAACGATTACCCATGAATAAAATTGGTGGTTCCATCTATAAAAAAAACCCCGGTTCAATAACAACTACAAAGGTAAAATTATACCAATTGGATCTACAATCCAAGTAGGATAAGCAGTAAGGCCATCCTTGGTGGCGTAAGATTCTTCCCCAATAAACCTATTCCTCCTCTTTAATATTTACCCGGAAGAAGGAGTACTTGAATTCAGGGAAATCCATTGCTAATTCCTTCTCCAAAAAGGATTCAATTTTCTTATCAACATCAGTCACCAAATCTATGCAAGAGGTCTTTTCTTGCAAATTGAGATAGCCATCAAGACCGATGCTATGCTCAATGCTCTGAACAATTTGACAAACTCTTCGACTAATCTCGGAAAGATTTATAGCAAAAGTAGACATTATTAGTCCCAAGAAATTATTGTGTCTCGTGATCAAATAAAAAATGAATTACAACCTTGGAGAACCGTGTTACAATATTAGATTAGCCTATTCCGTTCATTGGGTTGGAACCACCCCATAACAGTCAAACCCAGAAGATTGCTTTACTAAAATTCTGTTCCAAAGATAAATTGGTAATATTGGTGTTACATAAAGGGATCGATCCTACCCAAATAGATTACACTTATTCCTCTAATTTTATTTTATCTGTCTCTTTAAACTCACGCCGTAAAAGCACTCCCAAGACACACTCACTTGAAGAAATAATAATAATCAATGTCAAATGGATTGGAACGAGCAAAGATTGTCCCACCTATTGACGTAGACGTTCAGTCCTTTTCGATCATCGCAGCACCACCTGGAAAAGGTCGAATCTCCGTTGAATTTTAAATTTTACATATAAATTAAATTTCTCGCCAGTAAGAAGTCGATCTTCCCATTTAGGATATATAGCTTTGCACCTATTGACTTTTCCCAAACACTCTCTCCTCAGCACACACCACGCACACTTTCTCCTCTTCTCTTAGTTCTCTCTTAAACTGGAAATGTCTTCAGAACCGTACTCTTCTGGTTCTCAACAATGGCCCCAACCTCAGCTTCCTCGTTTTCCACTTTACTTTCAACACTCCATGCTTCCTGCAATTAGTTTTCGTCAATCTTCTTCTCAGCAACCTCAACAATCACAACAACAACAACAACAACAACAACAACCACAGCAACCACAGCAAGTCAATCTTGATCAGTAATCCTTCTAATCCTTCTAATACTAACTTTCAATTATAGACAAGAGACTAACTTGAATACTTACTCTCCTCGTGTCAGGGATTTCAAGCAACAACAGATCCAGCAACAACAACCACAGCCCATGTCCGCTAATTCTGGCCTACAGTCTTATCCCACGTATGATTTCTTAATCCCTTTTCTTATTAACCCCCTCCCCCTTTTACAGTCTAGCTCCAATTATGGGCATCCCCGGAGGTATGTCTCAGATGTTGTCTGGAAATTTCTCAAACACCCACATTCCCCCACTCTCTCAATCTCAAGCAGCTTACGTCACCCCCAACGAGCGTGCCAGTTTGGAAGGATCCAACATGTATAATACATACAACTTTCCCTCGATGAACAACTCCACTTCGGTCGCTGCTGCCACCGCCTCCTCTCAAAATGCTCTTGGAAATCCTGGTTTTCTTGGCGCTGTTAATCCAAACATTAAGGAGCTCAATTACAACCATCCTCCTCGTCATGTAAGCTCGTTACCAGTGAGAAGAAGACGTTCCGATTCTACTCACAACTACGGCGATGAGTTGCAAGGACCTGGATTTTCTGAAACTAAGCAATTTCACACTTTATGGAATACTGATCAATCCTCAAGGTAATTTTACTCTTTCTAGTTCTTATCTCAGTGTGCGTGTTTGTTTTTAGAATTCAAGTAAAACTAGTTGCTAAATCTGATCGTGGATTTTTCCTATCTGATCAAAATGAGTGGACTTGCTATAGAAGAAACTATTTCCAGATCAGTTCAGCTTTCCAGGCTCTTCTGGCCTCTACGAATGCTCTGGCCAACTCATCCAATGATTTCACCGGTATTTCCTACTAATCCACCCAATAATCTAACTTTACGGTCTGGTAGTGCCTTGCTTATTGGAAACAAACAGTGCCCTTTATCCAGGTCAGAAAGAGTTACGCACCGTGCATCAATTTTATCTTTCTCTATCTGCAAAGGTTGCTCAGCCTTCTGCGGAAACTTTGGCTGCTGCTGCGGCTGTCGCTGCTGCTAGCAAGGGTGGACTCAACCTTATGGACGCTCCTCCCATTTCTGAAAAGAGAGTCGATTTGAAACAGCACACGGCTAAAAGAGACAAAGGACCACAAATGGTTCCTCAACCAAAGGCAATCAGACCTGGTGGCAACCTCTCGCTAACTCAAGTTGGTTCGAGTTCCATGGTTGCGATATTTGATCGAATTCAATTTCGTATGGCTACTGCTAATAATGGCAAGAGAAAGGCTGCTCAACAATATTTTGTCTTGGTTCTCGAGCTGTTGGCAGAATGCAGTTCTGCTGGTAATTCTTCAGAAAACAGTGAAATGATCACCGTGGCGGAGATCAAAAGTGCACCCATTGTAGTGCGCGGGAGAAGTCCTGGTCATTATTTGGATAGATATCGAAAGAGCTCCTCAACTCAGTCGACTCAGTCAAGAATGATGGATGGACAGGATATGTATGCTGTCTGTGGTTCAATCCAGACTGCCCCCATTCTTCCTATCCGCTCCCAACAAGGCTCAAAGTTGGAGTCGCATGAAGAAGAAGGTGGTGGTGGTGGTGGTGCTGATCATTCGTTAATGGCTCATCATTTCCACATGCAAATGCAACATCACCAGCAACAGTCTTCCTTACAACTTCAACAGCAGCAGTCTTCATTACAATCCTCGTTACAGCAGCAGCAACAGCCTTCGTTGCAACAACAACAACAACTGCTACAACAACAACAACAACAACAGCAGCAGCAACAACAACAGATCTACAACCATATGAATAATGGGTTACTGCCTCACTTTGCTAATAACAGTAACAACAATCAACAGCAACAATTACCATATGGTCATTACAACAACAACTTCACTCCTTCAGTCAATTACAATATCCGCAATTTGATCTCTGATGATTGCGCATTAATGCCTCCTAGTCTACTCACTCCAGCCTCAACTGAGAATCGCAAGTTCTCCCAGTTTCCTGGTTCAGCTCCCAAGGACAACCAGGCGATCAATAACCCCGCTTATTTCACGAACAATCAATCATACGGGGTTTTCCAAGGAACCACAAACCAAGGCAGAGTTAATAACCAACAAATGATGATGGTTCCCAACATGCGAGCAGGTTATCAGTCGACTGACAATTGGAGCCCAGTTTCACCATCGCAGCATAAGCAGAATAATGGTGGTGGTGGCGGTGCGCTGTAGATCGCGGATAAGAACGTCTTTTTTCTTTTACATAAGTCTTACTTTATCGTTTCTATCCCCGGTGGAATGGGAAAGTTTTATTCTGTGTTTATCAGTTTCCTTGGGCGTTTACGTTTTGCACGTGTAGAATTCATAGTTTCGTGGGTTTTCAGGTTGGGGTTTGTGAGGTGTGTGTTGTGTGAGAGAGAGGGAGAAATTAATAATTATTATTTTATAATCAGCTCATTGTTGTCATCTGATCTCGCACGCGCAAACAAATGTCTTCCTCCACAACTGCTGCTGCCTATAATGACTACAATGGCCGATCTTCTTCTTCAAGCAAATCTCGGTCAAATTACTACAACCAGCAATTTCAGTCTGTTTCCACGCCCAGCTCACCACTTTTAACTCGTGCTCCCTCTGTTCGATCCAATACGCATCTTCCACCCGCCTTTAATCGCCATGCTGTGATGCAATCCGATGATCTTTCTTCTCTAATATGTCCTATTTGCAATTCCCAACAACGAAGCATTGAAGACCTGAACCTGCATATTGACAGTCTCCACATTGAGGATGGCCCAACATTGGATAGTTTCAAGAATTGGTTTAGTGGAAAACTACCTGATTTCGTCAAAAACACTTCTCAAAAGGTTGTTAGAACTCTGGTACAAGACATGGAACCAGAGCCTGACGATGGCATAACGAGGCAACATTGGCAATCTGACAGTGAAACCAATACTTGTAATTCACTAGGTTGCGAACGTGTCCTTGGAATTAGAAGCGGCAAGGTGCATTGTAGAAGATGTGGTCGACTTTTTTGTGATGCCCACTGTCAACGCCAAATGAGGCTAAACCAAGAGGCCAAGCATGATCCAGAACAGGGGAAATGGGTACGGGTTTGTAAGGATTGTTTTCAGGCCAAAGATGGTTTTTTGGACCTGGAGGGAAAAGAACGGAGTTGGGATAAACTGTTTTTAAAACACCGTAGGAAATACGTCGATAAAGCTGACCTGGCCACCAATAGATTGGAAAAAAGACTTGATAAGGTTTATTTATTGTTGAAGTTGTTTAACGTAGGGCAATATAGTTGACTAGGATTTATGCGGGTGAGGTTGAAAACTTCAAACCTGGCCTCTTTACCATGAGAAGATCTCAATGGTTGAGAAGTTGTGAACAACAAGTGGTCATGTGGGAAGATGATACTAATGTCAATGCTTGTCGGATTTGCACGTATTTCTTCCTTCTTTTAGCCATTAAATAATGTTGGTTAGGCAAAATTTCACGGCTTTTTCCAATAGAAAGCATCATTGTCGACTTTGTGGCACGGTTGTTTGTCATAACCTTGAGACCCAATGCTCGCTGGAAATGGAACTAATAAGAGGAATAACCTCGGAAGTTTATGAAAAAGGTGTAGAATATTTAAAATTGGTAGGAAGAATTCTTGTTTGTTCTACCTGCTATCGATCAGTCACAATGTATTACTCTCTTTTACTTCGGTTTTCTTACCCCCTCTAACCTTAGAAAACGACAACGAGAAATGGATAAACTAACCGTACCATTGATATTTAATCTCTACTCGGTATTTTTTTTTCGTTTGGGTTTCTCCCTCCCTCTCTCTCTCTCTCTCTCTTTAAAAAACTAACCAGGATAATTAGGCCATGGCTAGGATACGAGATGTGGTGGATCGAACCTTGCCCAAATTTAATGACATGGTGGAAAACTTGGAAGAGTAATCTCCCCCTCCCTTTTTTTAAGCTTGGCCTTGTTAATACTTATCAGAGGAAACAGCATTCGTGATCAACTCTCCGAGGAACATCCTGATTACAGACATGCAGCTCAAATAAGAAAAACTTTGGTGGATAGTTTTACGCATTTTGACCAACTCAGCAAAAAGATTGGATCTTTAACCCCGAATAATCGCACTGAACGTCGCTTACAAGGGTCTATTCAAGCAGCTGCTAATCAATATCTACAAGACCATATGTTGAAGTTGGCGAGGTTGCCCAAGATTACTCGTACGTCGTTAAGCTCGCCCGCCATGGCACCCATACGGCTTTCTCCATCCATGGGGCAATCGAGTAGTAGGAAAACGAGCATGGTTGAATCAGCTCCTGCTTCGCCGACACCTACTCCAGACCCTTCTTCTTCTTCAACACCTTCTGCTGCTCCTCCAACCTCAACTCCCTCGGTTAGAAGCAAAACCTTGGGAACAGCCTCACCTTTTCTTATAGTTGACAACTTGATGCAACAAACCTCTGCTGATGATCGAGCAAAACAACTAAGAGATGATTTACGAGCTTTTAGAGATCAATATAGCCAAGTGCAGCAATTCTTGGAACAGGCCAGTTTGGATAAGAAGGCTGAACATATAGAGACCTTGAAGGTATGCTCTCCCATTGGAAGTTCTTAACATTTATCCATTGTAGCAACATTTGGAAGAACTTACCAAGGAAATCGAAAGAATTCGAACCGAGCTAAAGCAAACCAACGACGATATGCTGGGCTTTGGTTTTGGCATGGATATTGGCCTGGGCTTTGATAACATTGAATAGCGCCACCTCTTGATATTAGTTATATTTAAAAGTTTACTTTACCAAATGCTGCTTTTTTGCGATATAAAAAATATTTCTTCCAAGTTAAGGAGTTTATCATTGCTGATTGCGATTGTTTGTCACATTAGAATCCAGGTTCTTTCTCTCTCTCTACACACACACACACACACACACGGACACACACACGGACACATTATTTCTGCACGCATGCTGATTCACTCATTTCTGCTCTCGCTCATTCCAGCCATGCTTCTAGCAAACACGCTAAACCCACTTCCCGGTCGTTACATTGTGATGCTTGCTCCCGACACTGATCAAAAAGCCTTCACCGATCAATTCAAATCAAATTTCGCCAATGACAGCGGAGATGTGAAGGTGGTCCATGAATACAGCATCATTAAGGGTTTCTCCGCCGATCTGGATGCCAATTCCCTTGCTGCTCTCAAGGCTGATCCCCGAGTTTTAAACGTAGAACCTAACCGCCAAGTATACCTTCAAGGAGCTCAACAACCCATGATGTCACAAGGTGGGGTAAAGTCTGAAGAAATGTAGTCATTGCCAATTATTAGTGAATTTGAATATATATTATTATTGAGGTGTTATGCCTGGCTTGGTGCTTCGGCGGATTGTCTAATAACATCCCATTCCATCTTGCTAATCAACGCAGTGGTTAACAAGAAGCTTTCCAATTCTATTTCTCGACCTTTATATGCTGGGTAATGCTGTAACAATGGATCCCAACGGATGATTATGTTGCCTTGAAACCGACAGTCCGAAGTCATGTTTAGAACTGCAAAGGCCAAAGTGTAGTTGTAAGGATTTGACACTAGCTCCTGCGCTTGTGTACCCGGCTCTTGCCCTTGCTCTTGCTCTTGATATGGCGGTGGTGGTATTAGGGAATTTTTCTTTTTCATTTCGGCATTTCCTGCCACTTCCCCTGCTGGTGGTGTTGCCCCCATCACTTCTTCTCTCTTGCGGGGTCTGGCTTCCATAGTAAAGCTGGTGAATTGACTAGTAACCCGCCATTTCAGGGTGATATCTTCATTCAAGATGCAGTTGAATGTCAAATCCCACCAGCCCTTGACCTTTAACCAGCCAACTTCAGCTGCCTCTTTGGCCTCTTCCTTGCTTTGACAGGGCTGAACGTACTGAATGCCAAGTTTATTGCTAAAAATTCGTCGTTCTCGTACTCGCCAAATATGGTTTTTTGGTTCTTCTGCTTCTTCACACATGTGGAACATGTCATAATTGGATTTAATAGCTCTGGTCTTTAACTTGTACTTGACCTGATCCGTAGCAGCAACTTTGATATAGGTAACAAAGGAGAAGAAAGCAGACTCGAAATTATAAACTGTTACATTGGCCTTGGGTTCCATGGTGATCCGAATTGCAATTATTTCGACTTGTCATTCCCCCATTTATTTATTACTTTCCACTTATTGAAGCAGTTAGATTAATACATCTCCCTGGTCCTGAACACACAACCTCTCTATTCTAATGTTAAGCTGGACTAGTTGCAGCAGGTTTGTTACTGAATTCTAACCAAAGTCGTTTTTGAAATCAAATCCTGCTACTCGCTGAGGCCAGTAATGTCTGTCAAACATATAATCATGGCACCTGGAAATGATGATTTCATCAATACCTTCTTCAAATTGTATAATTCAAGAAGAGGAATTCTCAAAGTTGACACAATTAGATGAACAAATAAAGGATGGATTTCACCAACAAGAGAAAAACTAGGGCGTTTGTTCGAGTAATTAATCCCTGAATAACTACTAACCAATTCGAGCATTAATCAAATATCTGCATGCACCGAAAATCACTCTTTTTTTGTTCTATTGGCATTCTTAGGGAAGAAATTATTAAACATCTCAACAATTTAAATGGTTTTTTTCAAACGATGATGGATATCACTTTATATTACTGAAAAAATATTAACTTGTCAAGATGCCGCAGTTGAACTATTTAAATCCCATTCCCACTTGGACACTAACGCAGTTGCCAACAAAAAGGTTTCCAATTCTTCTTCTCGTCCCTTGAATCCTGGAAATTGCTTCAGCAACTCATCCCAATAAATGGTGATGTTTCCTTTAAAGCCCAACATGCTGGTGTCAGTGAATTTTGCCAAGGGTAGATGTTGAGACTCTTCTTCTTCTTCGACTTTAGTATTTCCTCCCCCTTCTTCTTCACTATCAGTATCTTTCGCAGCAACGTGGTGATCCTTATAGACACTGGCTATGAATGTAAAATTGTTCAACCATTTTTTTATCCGCCATTGCACCAGTACTTGTTCATGCAGTTTGCATCTATACGAATACTTAAGCCAACCTTTAACTTTTATCCACCCTACTTCTTCCTTCAATTTGGCCTCTTCCTTTTTATTGCAATCGCCAACATAGGTAATACCATACTTTAACCCAAACATTCGCTTGTTAATTTTCCATAACCGGCGCCTCTCCTCTTGGCTGTTTTCGCAATAACGGTAAAAGGAGTAATCTGAACTAAAGGCTTTTTTGGTTAACTCATATTTGGCGGTATTTGTGCTGGAATCGTAGACAGTTACCACGTTGGAAAATGTTTCACGATCAAAGATGTAAACTGAACATAAAGGAAGTGAATTTTCCATAATCAGTGGTGCTTTCTGATGTGCTAATGCTGTCAAATGCGCAGGGAATAACTCTGTTGGTTTATATACCATTCTATCGAAACCGCAAAACCGTTTCTGAAATATTAATGACACATTAGCATGTGACCGGAAATAAAATTTATATACCTTGGATTTAATATGAATAATTTTGGTTTGGACATCGACACTTTGGAATCAACAATTATTGAACAATTAACGGTTTTATTCGATTCCTGGTGTGAGGGATGGTACATTATGGACCATATCTTTGTGAGGAAACAATTTCAAGGTCAACAATGCAATAATTAATATTTAAGTGTTGATTTAAATATTATTATTATAGTAATAATATTAGTAGGAATAATTTATAAAAATAATAATAATTGATATTATTATTATTTTAC
>QZWR01000467.1:0-11670 GCA_004114325.1 Zoophagus insidians | reverse complement strand
GACCAAGCAGCAGTCCAGTACGTCGGTTAACAGCCAAAGCCGACAATCTGACGGAAGTTTGTCGATGACCAAGCACAGCTCAATAGCTGAAATCATTGATTCCGAGACATCGGGTGCTGCTGATCAGTCTATTAGTACTGTTGAAGAAACAAAGCCGGATGGCAAACCAGAAGGAAAGGAACGTAAAGCCGAAGGCAGAACCGACAAAGGCGAAAAAACAGCTAAAGAATTGTCTGATATTACGGCAATAGCCTCATCGTCGATGCCCAAGCTCGAACAAGCAGGAACAGCGAAACCACGTGTGTTTCCCAATGCATTTCCGTTATTGAACTAATGTTTTCTTTTATTTTTAGTTCCTCTCGGAGCAGTTTCATCGCTGGTCGAAACTGAAGTGATCAACGTCGTGGAAAGCCACCTGGACAAAATGATTGGCCACACTGATCGATATTTCGTTCGCGTTTACCCAGCTGGTCTTCGAACAAACTCGAGTAATTACCATCCGATGCCCGGTCTAGTCTCAGGTTGTCAACTGGTAGCACTGAATTTCCAAACTGCGGACAAGTACTTTAAAATGTACAGTGGCTTCTTCAACGACAACGGCTACAGTGGCTACGTGCTGAAACAATTTGCAGCGCCAGTGTCACCGCCAATGACCGTCCAGATAGAAGTGGTAAGCGGCTATCAATTAGGAAAAGCTGACGATGCTAATGTTCGCGATATTATCGATCCCTACGTTACGGTTCGTATGTACGGAGCCAAAGAAGACAAGGCTACCCACAAAACGACTGTAGTACAGGATAATGGCTTCAATCCCGTTTGGAAAGAAAAATTTACATTCCGCGTAACCCGACCTGATATTGCCCTTGTGCGATTTATTGTTATGGATCATAATCCAGCCCTCAGTCGCAACGATTACGTTGCACAGTACTCAGTGCCGCTTCGACTCATTCGCCAAGGTTCGAAATGCCTTAATATTTTGTTTCCGGCAGTATGATCAAATTCATTTTTTTTTCAGGATATCGATACGTTCGATTGGATAGCGAAAACTCATCGTGCTCGTCATTGCTCGTGCACGTGACTATTGCCTAAAATTATTTAAAAAAAAACAAGCCGTGCGTGATGGCGATGGACGACATTTTCGTGGTGAAAAAGCTACTAAACTTGCAACTGCATATCATTCCAAGACACGTTCATTTTTTGACGATGATGATGATTATACTCTTTGCCATAGCATTATTATTGCTAATTTTATTGTTTATTATTTCTTGAGTACATTTTATTGACACACATCATGGAACAATAACACTTTCTTTATTATTTCAAGATTCATGTCGCAGTCTTTAAAATATCTATTTGCATATTTTCTTAATGCTATTGCGTAGTGGAATTTGCAATTTTCACTTCGTCGTTGAGCCGAGCATGGCGATGATGAGGACCCTTGCTTTACTTTTTGGCAAACGGATTTCTCTGATCGATGCTCTAAAAGCTTTAACATTACCTATTATTATAACCGATTGTTGACATGCACCGCAAAGGAAATGTTGTTTGCGGCAGATTTCAGATTTTTAATTGCCGGAGTGTGATTGCTATTATTTTCTCTTTCCCATTCACTGGCGGCATCCGCGTAAACTGTAGGCAGAGAAACGGGGAGAGAGAGAAGCTGTTCTATTTTTATTTACATTCGCTGCACATTTCCGTAGTACAATAACATTTTGGCGACATCATTTTTATGGTTGATCCCCGTGGTGGTGTACATAAAAGGCTAATCAAAGGCTGCTTGTTATAATATGCGATGATCATTATAATACAACTACAAAATCTGCCATTTGGAACTTAAAACATATTATTCAAAATTATATTGTTTTATTTGCTGAATTAATTTGAGAAAAAATGCAAAATACACAATAAAACATTTAAATGAAAAAGATGTGGCATTGTTTTTCGGAATAATAACTCGGTGGGAGGTCTCCATTCTTTAATTATTGCTCACACACTGCACACTGGACGCTAAACTGCAACTTAATGTATAAAATAGGTATCAATCAAGTTTGGATTAATATTATTCTGTCTGAGGTTTATTCATTTTTTCTTTATTGCGGTTCTTATATTCGGCGAATAAAGGCGTACTACGTTTTAGGCTCTCCGTACTTGCTATCTCTGAAGGGATGCATCGTGTATCATGCAGGTAGAATTTGTCTCTATAAGGCATAGCTAATATAGGTGGAATGTCTGCAAGTAGCAAGTACTTTTAACCGTAATAGAGGGCAATATGAAATCATCAGCATCAAAAGATGGGAACGCCCAGCAACGTTCACAGCGGGTTACTGTTGTTATCAAATTTTCACCGTAAGTTGAAAAGATTGATTTCCCATAGTTATATTGTTGAATGGATAATATGCGCATTGCCGATATAATTTATTACCCGCGTTGTTATCCGCTAAAGAAATTCATATAGGTATCTATTCTGATCAGCGTTGTTATCTTCCCTGCATATCTTAGCCTCATTTTATTCAGGCCGGCATTTTTCACCTGTTTTCCAAACAAAACGTTCGCTCCTGTATAACATTTATTGCCCTATTTATAATGATCGTTTATCGTTCTTTTACAGCAAAAAAGCTTCCGAACTATTATTGCCTACTACGCTTTTACTTTTATCACAATGAAAATACCACTCCTCTTCATTTGCTATCATATACTTTTACAGTATCATAGGTATCATCAGTGACGAGCAATCCAGTTTGCATTATTGTATGTAATAAACAGCAATTGTCCCAACGACACAATTTGCTCTGAGATGATATTATGATGAAATCACTACGTGTCAAACTATCAGCCCGTACTAATGGATGCATTTTATTGTCTACTAAAAAAGGAAAAGGGGGCCTTGAATGTCGTTAGCTATACCTACTATTACGAATTTGCGATGAAGAGTTCTTGGCCATTGATTAGTCTCAATTCGTAAAATGCACGCGACCGAGCCGAATGAGAGTATCAGCCATCGCAGGCCTTATTCACATTTTAGGCTTTTAGCGAAGGCCTTTTTCAGTTGTTCAGCATATGACTGAATGGCGGCTGAATATGAGCGCCTTATTTATTTGTCATAGGTGAATTGCCTTTTGTACTTTGCAGTATTATTGTTATGACTGTTTTTGTTGGAAAATATATTGACTTATTTATATAATTTTCAACAAAGCAATCGCATGAAAACATCTCTGCGTAATAAAATAATTATCCAGAGAAACTGCTGAGGCATTAGCGAGATTTATGTTGAAGCCAGGTTAGCCAATTTTTCTATTTCATTCTATTATTTTAAAAATAATACCAATTATAATTTGGCTATTTTATTACAATATGATTACAATATTAAATTATAACACGAACCTCTCCACATTAATTTGCCGATGAAACCATTTGCCAACGTTTTCAATTAAACCTTTCAGCAATATTTAACCACAACGCTTCGTTTCTGGTCCTGGGATGCCATAAAATGTTTATAGTCATACTTATATCGATGAAGGAATTAATACTACTTGAACAACAACAACGCAGGCACTACAACACAGGCACAATTTTGCCCTGAAGGGTTTTGTCGCGTCTTTGTTTCACTCTGCGGTGTCTGATGATGTAGTGTCCAGAAATCGGGTCGATTAAGAATCGCGCACACTTGTATTTCCATTGAAATAACAGTTTATTGACTATTTATTTTTGCTATTTTTCACCCTCTTCTCTGCAATAATAAGGAATTATGGTAATAAATATTATAACAATAGCAATCTTCTGCCGAATCCAGGATGCTTGATTTTAGAATACATGAAAATTGAGCACATGCATCGCATATTATTACTACTCTCTCTAGTTTTATATCGCAATGATACTCACTTCTCTAATGTGCATCAGTGGCTGTCGTTCATTTTCGCTTCAAGTGACTTGGCTCTACTGCGTTTATAGTAGTAATTGATTCCCGACGTCGAATGACAATAACTGATAATATAATGTACTACACACGCCCTTGTGCGCGCGTGCCTGCACTGGTACCGAACTGTTATTATTGGCAGTAGTAACCTTTGAAAACCGAGAGCATATCATGTTTAGAATGAGCACCAGGTTTTTGGGCACGCCTTTTTGTGTAGCCGGTTGCACGGTGCTCCATCGTCTTGTCTCGCCGATGATGATGATGATGAGTCTCTTCTATAAACTGCTCATATATTGTTATTGTTATGTACTACCCTAATAAAGCACAGTCAATCTGTACTTGTTATTGCCAGCTACACCTCGATTACTACATAACCAGCAATAGCTGCTTCGTAGAATACAACGTAATTATTGCAATAATTGCCGTTGTTGCCTTACACTTGTTCAATTCTCTTCATTATAATATTATTACCGTTTACTTTCATCTCCGTGTCTCTTCAGCTTGCAAAATCGTGCTCATCTCGCTGCAGCGTATTGTTATATTGTCTTTGACATGCATCATCTCGCTTTCCATATCGCATCATACCATCACTGGGCGGTGGTGTATTAGCAGTCTACTAGGTATGTGCATCCCGGTTGCAGGTGTGCGATAAAATAAAAACCTGCCGCCATCCTTTTTCGCTGCTTCTTATAATAAAGGTAAAACCAAGCGATGGTATTATAGCAGCAGACAACCTAGCGTTGGCTATTTATACGCATTGCTTCCTTCTACTACAGCCTGTGATAGTTGGGGTGGCCCTCATCATCGTACGATATTATAACATTATTATAACACATCCGATCTCTCTTATATTTTCTGCGAACAATAAATATGAGATCAGTCCGAGTTAATGTAATTAACTTTCGCTTGTTAATCCTGCTCTGTTTTATTCGACTCTCGACCGGGCAGGTACAGCTGGTTTGTATCGCCAGTCTTTGCACACATTGTTGCCATTTTGACATCTTCTTCTTGCCTTTTTATCTCCTTTTTTACGTGTTCTTTTCTTCGACAAGGTGGTAAAAAGCATTACACCACGATGCCGCCCTTTGATGGCGAATGTGCATCGGCAACTTAACAAGGTTTTTATACTGATTGCCTGGCTGCTACACCGCCTCGACTATAGGCTACCTTGAACGATGTTTTCGGCCATAAACATCATAAAAATAAGCTGCGTGTGGTTTCAGTTCGGCAGCTTTTTTATTACCTTTGTTATTGTCGGTTCGGACTATCGGCAAAAATAATACGCTGCACACGTAGTCACGTAGCACATGCTGACCGTGCAAGATGAGCAGTCGATAGCCTGTAATGATATTCCACGGCTAGTATATAATAGCATTTTGGTAGACAGAATCAATGCGCCTTTCGGCTAGTAAATGATATTTCTTTCCAAGTGGCACGAATTCGTTTGTTATTTCTTAGGTGTGATGGTTGATGACGCTGATGATAGGGCGTGGAACTCTTCCTTTCCTCAACCTTCTGATGCTCATTGTTTGTTACTTTGCAGACTGATATATGTTTTATAAGGTGGTTCGATGAGATTATATACATCGTAAACCTGCTCCGATAGAGAAGGTTCATCAGCTGATGTGAGTAAAGCTAAATCGTGTTTACCCACAGCGCGCGTGGTGTTATAGCGACTTCATAACGCGGTGCGAGAGCACGATGTGCCGATGCAAACCACACTATTGTTCGTTCCATCTCATTTTTTGGCCTTACAATAACACTCTATATCGCAATATATGTTATTTTTGTACCAACCTTTTTCCTTCACGGAAACATTTCACTGGTGATGTACCGCCGATACTAGTTGTAAGCGTATACCAACTAGCCGCGATCGTAATAGACGATTGAGTCCGCTGCACAAGTCTTCATTTTCAGTAGTAGTAGTGAGGTCAATAATTCATTGCGGCTACTAGTATAGAGAAGTTTTGCTCTAATTTCGAAACAATAATCCACTACATGTGTTAGCTGAAGCGTCTTCCGCTAATTTTGGTGTCCCTTACATCGTTGCCGCTGAAAATATGTAAGTTTACCCTGATTCCCATTATAATATATTCGCATCTGATATGCGCGTTGCCATCGTCTTACATTTATTGCTGCTGTCCGTATAAAAAATAAACTAAAATGGAAGCCATGTATTACACACACATACAAATTTTCGGCTAGTTTGCCAGCGTATTATTTTATCATTATCATCTTGTTTAGTTCACTTACCGTAGCGTTATCTCTTTATCGAATCCGCTATAGGTTAACGGCGATTTAACGCAGAAAAGTACATCAGTTCCCAGCATGCATGCGCCATTAGTGTTACCAGTACGGTAGTAATAATAGTTTCGGCGATAATAATCTGATCGCTTTATCGAATTGTTGGCCATTGTTTTATGAACGTTCAACTCCTCTATTAGGTCACGTTCCATTTATATCACAACCATTTGCTCGTCTATCTTTGATCTTCATCTAACGCGCCAGTGTGGATATTATTACACTTTCTAACGCATTATTAGGCCTTTGTTTAACGCCCAGTTTGGCATGTTCCAATGATTTAAATGGACTGTTTTTTTTCTCAACTCCATCGATTACATTTTGTTTTTTGCTTTCCTAATTCATGTAATAGGAGCTCCAGACTTTGCGAAGCATCGCTAAGTTATCGAAGCATCGTTGATGGTATGGATGAATCGGCGACTGGTAGCGCTCCAAGCCTATTATTACTACCAGCCCATAAGAATCTGAACTGCGACGATGATGATGAGCAGCCTTCTTATGTTAAAAGGGCATCGTCTAACATTCAAGCGAAACATCATAGCAGCAATACAAAAAATTTAGGCTCAACAAAAGCCAACCCAACAACATCCTCAGAGTCTGCTTGCACTCTCGATATGCTAAACGATAGTCAAAGACAGTTAAATGCAAACAACAGCACAAACATCAATAGCTCTTTATTGGCTGTTCATGATGAAAATCAACACGATGGCAACTCTACTGCTCTAATGCCTCAGACAAACACCGCGCCCATCGCTAAAATAATTACTGTCAAAACGTACAGACCAGCGAAGGTAAGCATCGCAATCATGCGACGCAGTTTTTGCGTTATTCAAAATAGTCACACTTTTCAACTAAAATGTAGATTGGTGCTGCACTTATCGTGTTACTAGCTTTATTCTTACTGCTCATCGCCGCTGTGTCTTCTGAATGGCTAGGTCGCTACGATGTGCCAGAGTCGGCAAAGGGAACAACCTTTTATCGATACGGTTTCTTCGAATTCTGCCACGGTTACATTGTCAAGAAGACCGGAGAAACCTACGATGTAAAGTGCCGCTTTTGGCCAATTCTTCATAAAAGTAAGTGTGCTGAAAATTGTACTCTTTTTTCTTTTTTATTCAACTGAGTTTATTTTTCAGCTTGGGTACAATTATGTGCTGGTCTTTACGGTGCAACTATTTTTATTTCTATTGGAGCGTTTGCCTTGTTGTGTGCAGCCTTCAAACTGGAAACCGACAACGTGTCGAAATGGCGCTTGTATAAAGCAGCTATTGGACTTCTACTGGCTGCATGTCCGTATTATTATGAACAATTGTTTATTATTTCATTGACGCGCCTATTTGTTTTTTTTAGGTTTCCTACTCGCTTCGTGTTTACTAATTTGGTCAACCCGGTTTCTCTTCGAAGTATCAATTCTTCATCGCCAAAGACTGTACGCTTCCGTATCGCCGGACTCAGCAGCCTATCCGTGGCTGCCACAAGGTGGGCGACCTAATTCTCAAAATCAGCTTGGACAGACTACAAAATTTTCGCCTATTTTCTTCCCATCACGAAAATCGACAGTAGCCGCTACGTCGGAAACAGCCAAGAAATCGACACCGGCTCCCTATCAGTACAACCCGCCACCATCTCAAATGCAACGCAATGTTACGATTACTGGCGACATGACGCGAGAAATTCATTCAACAATTTGGCCACAAGTAATGTCTTCAGTAGTTTGTGGATGGGCCTATATACTTGCTTGGATTGGAGTTTTACTTTTGATCTTGCCTGCTGTGTTGCTGATAATTGATGGGAAAAAGGACGAGCACGTGTGCGAAGAACAACTAGTGTACCCCAATACAGCATAAAACAGCTGAAAATGACACATGGGTATTCTGGCCTGCACTATCACCACGCTTTCTCGTTGCAAAACCGCCACTCGGCCTGAATGCGCTAATAATGTATGGTCAAGAATTTTATTTCCTATGCAATAATACAAAAAAACGTAAAAAAAAAGTTACCACTATTTGTTGCTAATGAATTATTATATTAATTAATTTCTGGCATGCATAACTCTAAATTAAACGATCAATCATTGTAGTTGTATGTAAATGTAACAAGAAAAGTTATCAGTGTTAAATAAATTTTGAAACATGCAACAGCATAGTTATCACCTCGTATAGAAGATAACAAGAAAATTGTCCCTATTTTTGTGAATCACCTGACATTTTCAGCAAACAACAGATTATGCGTATTTATGTCATCAGAATATTTTTGCCCCGTCGTGAACTCAGTCAAACTCAGACAAAAACTCAGTTTAGTATACACAGTTACTGTGCATACTAAACTTGAAGCTTGCAGATATTATATTTTGGCGAGTGAAGAGTTAAACGCTACCGACTGTAGACTAAGTAACGCAACAAGGAATAGCACATCAACAGTTGAGAAATGCAACCCTTCACAGAGCATTGTGGTTTAAACTATGTTTTGGATCAGGATGGCAAGGTGAGTGGATGAAAGATGAATACATTATATTTTAGCAGCAACGATCATCGACACGTTCAGGACAGGATGAACTTTGAAGGGTCGTTGATCATTGTAGAAAACTGAATGAAACAGGAAAGTATGGAGTATTTATTATTTTATTTTTACTGAATGCATTAAAACAAGACGCTTTTAGCTTCACACCGAGTAGAGCAATTTTGACAAGCTCATCGATGTTTAGCTGGTTGATGCCGTTAACGTGAAGACAGCTGAGTAATTGCAGAAGAGATTTACCAGGACGACGAGGTTATGAAAAATTTTGAATATATTACCGCGAAAAATTTTCACCAGCAACAAATGCGTTTACATTTTTTATTTGATGAATAAATTTTGTATAGAAGTATGGAAGTTTTGAAATGTCACGCATGTGTTTCCATAGTTTCCGAAAATCAAAAAGCTTTTGTCTTCCTGCTTCCGTTCTTTCTTTTTCATTGATCATGGCTAATATTCGCATGTTTTTTTCGTCATTTGTGATTTTTTTCCATTACTTGTAGACTTACTTATGTGCTGATATGGCAACCCAGAGTATTTTTATCATTTGTAGCTCATTCTCCTAAGGAACTACTTGATTTTATTTAAACACTTCGCTTGTTTTCCCTGCTAGATTATAAAAAAATGGCATACCGCAAAACATATGATCGTTATGATCCAAATGGTGGCGGAGTTCCATCAACTCCTTTCACGCAATTTAGACCATTTACTGCTTATGCTGCCCAAACACAAGCCCAAGCGCAAGGACGCACAAGCTATGGTCAAAGCAACATGGAAAGCTTAAAAAATATGGCTCAACATGATCCGTTCTGCCGCGCTTGTAAAGAGTTTCACGACTGGGTTAACAAGCAGCAGAATCAACCACAGCGCCCACCAACTGCTGGTCCTGGATCTCGAGGACTGGCAGCGCAACACGGTTGCCCAATGGACCGAGAAGAGCTAGGAAGAGCATCGTGGGGACTATTGCACTCGATGGCGGGCTACTACCCTGATGCACCCACTACAGAGCAGCAACAAGAGATGAAACAATTCATTAGTTTATTCGGGAAATATTTTCCTTGTCGTCACTGTTCGGAAGACTTTGTCAAGATGATTCGGGCCAATCCCCCAGACACATCGAGTCGTCAACGATTTTCACGCTGGCTTTGTGAAACCCACAACGATGTTAACAAAAAACTTGGAAAGCCTGTCTACGATTGTTCTCTTATTGATAAACGCTGGAAAGATGGATGGCCCGATGGTTCTTGTGATTAAAATGTTCGTAGAGCACCTAGTTGGCAGGTGGCATCTTGTCTACATCAACGAACAATTCCTAAATAAAAATGCACGGTTGACTATGAGAGGCGGTGCCTGAATATTGATGATTACTTATTGCATAGTCTAATGAGCATATTTTTGTTTGATGATTCCACTGTATGCCGCTTTCATAATAATACGTTACACGTTACATTATTGCATATTTTTGAAAGAAAATTTATTGTCAGCCAACTGTATAGGGGCGATACAAGGCATAATAGCATAAGAAAGCATACTTACAAGTATTGAATGTGCGTAAATTTTAAATTCAGTTGACAACTCACTTTGCTATATTTGTGCTCTACAACGAAAGTAATAACTGTGTTTTTTACTGGTTGAATAAACTGAAATTACCTTATACAGCATTTTTAAAAATTCATCGATCATTTACACAGCTTTTTTATTACTGCTATCATTGGCGATTTTTCTTCATCTCAATCAGTGATTGCACAACTTCGTGATTAAATACTTTCTGCCTTCCGGTAATGGCAATCAAGGCGTAAAAAAACTCCGGCAGATACATAAAGAAGCAAGCGGTAGCTACAATTCCACACATTCTGTACAGTTTGTGACAGTCTTGCAACTGTCATATGCACAAGAATATTGAACATGGACTTTAAAAATAATGGTTTTCTTTCGAAAATATTCATCAACTATATATACATACCAAGTGGCGGAACGTGAGATAGTTCGCAAAACACGAGGGCACATTGCAAGAACTGAGGTTATACGAAAACCTGAACAAATAGCACGACAATGATAGACAGTATAAAGAGGAAGCATCTTTTAATGTGTTCGTTCAAGCTCTTTACAATAACGACAAAGCTGTACAACACAAAACGATAGTAAAATACATTAATTAAATAGCGAACTAATTCTTTGCATAAAGCTGCGCACCTTTCGGTCTGGTGCGGAATTTCATGGACAAGGCTTGTTTGTTCAATATCACAGAAAAACAAAAATAGGTTAAAGCCACTCTACTAAATCGTTCAGAAAGCAGAGTGAATCACTTCAGCCGCGCTTTCAGTTGCTTATTCTCTTCAACAAGTCTTGCGATTTCAGTTTGCAAATGTCGAATTTGCTCATCAGACGACAAAGGGGTGATTGCAACATTAAAACCGTCTTGTGTAATCAGCATTGGGCAGCCAGTTACTGTGAAACCCATATCCTTGTCAGCGGGAGGCTGGTGAAGGAAATGAACAATATCTTGCAGTAAAGCATGATCGTAAACATTCGGCGAGTCCATCTGTAAAATCGTTGAATTCGTACATAAAAAAGAATCATGGAGGCTAAGCAAACTTACTTTCAGCAGACAGTTAACATTTGCTGAAGTGTAGATGTTAATGATTGGAGGTGCCGTTGAAATGTCAGTAAGTGGAGCGTCAGGTGACAAGAAATTCGCTAGAGCATTGATGGCAGACATGCTGACAGGAGGCAAACAATCACCAGGTGCTAGCCAGAAATCAATGCAGTTCCGTACACCATTTCCAATCCGCTAGATCCTAGTACTATGAATTTTGGCTTGCAAGGCGGGTCGCAAGAAGTGGTGACCGTTCAGCTAATAATCGAAGGAACCACTGTTAGTGTCGAGTCCACTGGTGTGGAAATACCGAAAATCGAAGCGAACTTCGATTTTCGGTATTTCC
>QZWR01000056.1:0-53085 GCA_004114325.1 Zoophagus insidians | reverse complement strand
AACTGGATCTGTAGCTTTGGAGCGGTGACTGAACAAGGAGCCCCGGTTAATTGTGCCTTGAAGGAATACAACAAAGTTTGTACTACTTTGGACTTGGTCTTTGGCGTTGGATTTAACTATAACTGGAATCCAGGACATTTCCCTGATAACTGGCTATTGGGAGGATATATGTCTTCTCCTGTTATAGAACGGTTACTAACTATAAAAAATATCAACAATTTGGTCAAAGCAGTCGTATGGGCACATTTGCAGGCTGCCTTTGCTGATGTGCGCAGCAGTACTGGTGGAAAATGTCAAGACATGAGTAACGTTGTTCAGATTCGATTGGGAGTAGCAGTGGCGGGATTGTTGGCTTTATTGTTGGGGCTGATTGGAGTGGCGATTACTTGTAAACTGGCATGTAAAGGCAGTCCCAAGCCGTGGATGGATTCTCGAGTGGGTGCTATATTTAAGAATGGCATTGATGTTGCTACCAAGGTCAACTTTAACCATGAATCCTCGTCCTACGCTGAATTGGTAAAGGAGAAAAATAGAGAAAATACCAATCTGGTTATAAAACCCATGCAAGATTAGACCGTTTATTAAATAATCAGGGAAAATAAATAAAAATTATATTTTACAAGAACAATAATTAACGATAATTCGGGACTACTTTAGCGAGTATGCAATCCTCTAATAGTTCTTCTAAATCTTTTAATGGATATTTTTCGTGTAAATATTCAAACCCCGTATCGTAAATCTTGCTTCCATCAACCACTTAGAAAAGGTGGAAAATCAATTGAAAGAGGCAGAAAAAGGGTATTTATCGCTTTTCACTACTATGCCTCCTCACCACGTAAGTTCGGATTTACGGTGAATGATGTGGTATCAGAGTTAAATTCAGTTCATGAAGCCTTTAAAAAGCAGAACAAAAATTGGAAGACTGGATGCGCTGAATCAACGGTTTTCATTATAATATTTTTGGGTGCTAAAAGATCCCAAGATATGAATTAAAAAAACCTTCAATAATCACTGTAAACAACCAAAAGACATTGCAGGAATAAATTCAGATACAGTAACTTTTATTTGAAATGGATATTTGGTTAGGCGCTCTTAGCATTCTCTTTTTTCTGGTAACGTTAGTGGGGGTTCCAGAAACAGGATCTTCGTTTGAAACATTATCTGATGGATCCTCAATCACATCCTCAGCTGTCCGAACCACTTCATTCATTTCTTCATGGTCAGACTTGAATATTAGATAAGTTATTTTGTCATTTTCTTATCCTCTTTAACCTTGATGTCTCACATTTCGTTGATTCTCTCATCAAAAAGCTGTTGTTGTATTTCAAAACTTGTATTATATTTAACAATACTATAAGGTCTTCCTTTGAGTAGTTCCTCATTCGTGCAATTCCAGGTTATATACCAACAAAAAATAATTCATGTATTCTACTTCGCAAGTCCAGATTCGGGATAGATTTCAAGATTTTAATGAAACTATCGTAGGGATTGCTGTGATTTTTATTAATACTATAATTGATTCCAATTAACTTATTCATCGTAACGATTATGCCATTAACTGCCGGAAAGTTGCATTTGGCTGTTTGGTAGTATATTGTCGTATCTATCTTGTCCACATCTGGATGAGTTTTAGTACTTAGATTCTTAATTAATAGTAAGACCTTATTTTGTTTATCCCACATCCATGGCTCACTTGTTATTTTCCTCCTTTTGCTTCCTACAGCATAATACTTCTCCTCCTCGAGAATCATCATCATAATACTCATCAACTTCTTAAGTTAAAAATTGGATATCATAGTCAGAGTTATGAACAGGCCTATGGGGAGGTCTACTGAAATGGCCATTCTCGTCAACCAGCATTATTTCATAAGAATGTAAATTCGAATTATATCCGTGAGAGTTGGTATTCTACAAGCTGGGAGTCCATATACCCTTATATACTCTCTTCCGTAATTTTCCAATGAAGAACCAAGCACATAGTTAAATTTAACGCCTTCAAGCATTTTGTACTGAGCGTCCAATCATTTGCCAATAGGAGCTCTCATAATTTTGGCTAGAGCATCAATTGCAAAGCCACAACTCGCTCAACCCATATTTTCATTTTCAGCACTCACATCGCTTTTAAATGCATAAAAGTACTTCCAATATATGTATTCTGAAGCACTTGACCGTAATGGCAGATTCATGATGCAACGATAGGTACATTCTGTAGGTTCTAAACTTATCCTCGCCTGCAGTTGAATAAAATTCTTCTATTTCTGTTTCAATCTGTTGCACTTCGCTCAGGGTTCGCATTTTTTTAAATATAAGTAACTAATGTGTTACTATTTATGCCAATTTCCGCTTCCTTGGTTAGGTTATGTAGCGTTCTAAGAAAAAGAAGTATAGCCCCTGTGAAGTACTGGATTTTATCCTTTAGTTCACCGAGTTCCTGATTCTCTGCTTCACTGTTCGAGTCCTTTATGCTTAGCTCTGGAAAATACTAATCTACCCAGATATCATATTCTTTAACATACAATCCTGAAAATACTAAGGCCATGCAAGTCGCAATTTATTTTGTTAAATCAGTGGTAAAATTCTGCAATCTACTGAATAACAGTAATAAAAGGCATTTGTTTAATTACCAGAAGGTGCTTAAATATCTTTTATTCTTTTGTCTTCGCATTACACAAGTATACTCTTTTATTATGCACTCACAGTTACAAGTTGATAAGAGAGTCCTGGTAGTTGGTGGTCTTTCTGGCGTGGGTAAAAACGTCGTCAAGGAACTGTTGAAGAGAGGATTTACCAAAATCCAAGTGGTGGATTATGGTTTGTTGGAATTGGAACTGTTGTCTCCAATGTTCAAACAGGCCTTCGAGAAGGTGGAATATCTTCAGGTTAACCTAAGCACCGATTCTGGAGTGGAAAAGTGTTTTCAATCCAGTGATGGTGAAGGAGTTGACTGGATCATCAATTGTTGTTCTGTCATAAACAAGGGAAAACAAGCCGAAGAACTCTACAGAACCAGGATTTATTCATCTTCCCTAAAACTGGCCAAAGCTGCTATTAGAAATGGCGTCAAATGTTTTGTTCATATTTCTCCTTCAGCCTTCGAATATATCCAGGACCCTTTAAAACCAAGTACGGAATCAAGTCCCAGAGCAGCTTGGCAAGGATCTTTTAGGTCGAAATTCCTATTGGAAACTGAAGATGCCCTTACAGAGATGGATGGGCTTCCGTTAGTGGTATTGAGATGTTCGATGCCTTTTGGTGCTGGCGATTATCACTGGTCTGCACACCTCATGGTCTTTTTACAATGTGTCAAGAAGTTGGGAATCACCATGCCTTTGGCAATGTCTGATGCGCAAAAGCTTTCTGTTGCTCATGTCGAGGACATTGCTAGAGCTGCTTTACATATTGCATCTTTATATCCTGATTGTGATGGAGTTTATAATATTTCTTGTCCATTTACCATTTCTATTCAGCAATACGACCAGATTTTCCAACAATTGTTTCCCTCCATTCCCTTTGCACCTCCAGCACCAGGACCAGTAGATCCCGAGATTGTGGAGCAAGCTCGTAAAGACACCAATGACTGTACCTTGCCGATTTGGCTAGATTTATTGAAAGAACATGGAATACCACGTTCACCCATCACCCCATACTTGAACCGCGATATGGTTAGTGGTAGAAGTTGGTGGGTTGATGGAAGCAAGATTTGCAATACGGGATTTGAATATCTACACGAAAAATACTCGTTAAAAAATTTAGAAGAACATTTAGAGGATTGCATACTCGCTAAAGTAGTCCCTAATTATCGTTAATTATTGTTCTTTTAAAAAAATGATTCCTTTAATTATTTAATAAACGGTCTACTTTTGCATTGTTTTTATAACCATATTGGCAATTCCTCTATTCTTTTCCTTTACCAATTCAGCATAGGACGACGTTTGATGGTTAAAGTTAACCTTTGTAGCAACATCAATGCCATTCTTAAATATAGCACCCACTCGAGAATCCATCCACGGCTGAGAAACAACGTTACTTATGTTTTGACAGGTTATGACTAAAACGCTGTTCATATCAGCAAAGAGTCAATGATTTCTCTTTTGAAAAACAATCAACGATTATTGTGGAATTGGGGCTTCAGTAAATATTATAGCAGTCAGAAAGCCTGATAATAACATGAAAAACGCAGAACTAAAACCCACGCCATAACTTATTTTGCGTATAATCGGATTGACACAGTCCAGAATCCATCCCAATTTATAATTCAAATCAAGCAGCATGAAACCATCTCTAGCTGTAGCGGCCGGCGAGGCTAGTTCAATCAACTTTGAAGAAATGCCAATGATGCAACCACCAACGATTGAACTGATGGCCTAACGCTAGCCATCGTTCTTGTTGAAAGAATTGTCCAAAAACAAACGGCAAAAGCATAGTTGCCAGTATTATCAAGCACAGAAATAGTCTAAGCAGAGAGTGTCCATTGCTTGATACCAGGTATTTCCAATCAGTCAAGGATCCCTGTTCTTCTCCCTTTACCTCACACTAACCAAATTACTTGATGCCAGTTATACCATAAGGTTGTATATTTGAAGTGATTCAAGGACATCGTTGCTGGCAATCGTTAAATCTAGCAGTAAATTGCTATTATATTCATTGAATTGAAGAATTAGAAGCTTGCACAATGAGAGATCAGGGGATTTCAAGAAATTTACGGTTCCGAAATAATTGTATCGTAGAAGCACACAACTTGCACTGCCCCAAGAAAATCCTACAGAAAAGATTTCCGTATTTGGGAGGGGCGGAATTTTATTACTCCCAAATAGGCAAAAAGGATGAAACAAGGTTATTAATTCTAAAGTGTAACTAATAAAGCGCATTGACACAACAATAACAGGTTAGGAGAAAATGCTATTTATTTTGATTACTGTGGTACAAAGAGCACCACATCTTCAAGTTCTGGCCCACATAAAACAGAAAGCCTTGCGACTTATCACGTCACTTTCTAAATTTATCATTGCTTTTTTTATTTCTCCCTTTCTTTATGCACTCACAGTTACAAGTTGATAAGAGAGTCCTGGTAGTTGGTGGTCTTTCTGGCGTGGGTAAAAACGTCGTCAAGGAACTGTTGAAGAGAGGATTTACCAAAATCCAAGTGGTGGATTATGGTTTGTTGGAATTGGAACTGTTGTCTCCAATGTTCAAACAGGCCTTCGAGAAGGTGGAATATCTTCAGGTTAACCTAAGCACCGATTCTGGAGTGGAAAAGTGTTTTCAATCCAGTGATGGTGAAGGAGTTGACTGGATCATCAATTGTTGTTCTGTCATAAACAAGGGAAAACAAGCCGAAGAACTCTACAGAACCAGGATTTATTCATCTTCCCTAAAACTGGCCAAAGCTGCTATTAGAAATGGCGTCAAATGTTTTGTTCATATTTCTCCTTCAGCCTTGGAATACATATATGACCCGGTTAAACCAAACACAGAGACCAGTCCCAGAGCAGCATGGGAGCGGTCATTTAGGTCGAAATTCCTATTGGAAACTGAGGATGCCCTTACAGAGATGGATGGGCTGCCTTTGGTGGTGCTGAGATGTGTAGTCCCAAACGGAGTAGGAGATTATCACTGGTCAGCAAACGTATTGGCATTTTTGCAATGTTTAATAAAGCTGGGGATTCCTATGCCTCGAACGGTGTTTCCCCAGCAGAAGAGATGCACAGTTCATGTAGAAGATGTAGCCAGAGCAGCCTGTCATGTAGCTGAAATCCATGAAACCTTAGAGGAGAAGAGTGTGTTCAACGTGTCACCATCGCTGACCACAGTGGGGGATTTTGAACAAGTTTTCCAAGCTTTATTTCCCTATATTCGGTTTGACCCGGCACCTCCAGGTCCGATGGATCCAGAGATTATACATCAAGCACGCAAGGATACCAATGATTGCTTCTTTTCCGTATGGCTGGATCTGCTAAACGAGCAGGGAATCGCACACACTCCCATCACACCTTACTTGGATCGGGATTTTATTAGTCCCAAGAGTTGGTGGATCGATGGAAGTAAAATCTGCAACACGGGATTTGAATATCTCCACAAGAAGTTCACAGTTGAAGATCTCAGGGAGCATTTGGATGACTGTATTTTAGCCAAAGTTCTCCCTGATTTACGCTGATTTCTTTATTGGTGGTGTTTAAGTGAGACAGAGTGAGAGAGAGTTGTGTTTATAGGGGATTTTCATGTTTTAATACATTAATAATCTTTTTTTTTGAATGCAGAATGCTTTGGATAAAGCCTTTGAAGCTGCTCAAGTAGCCACAGCAGCACCAAACAAGGATTCTCATAAATCTTTGGTAGATTCCTTTTCAAGGTTTTCTCCCCCCCCCCTTCTTCCCCTTCTAATGCAACAATCCTAGGTGTTGTAAGGAATTACTTCGACAAGTTGGTACAGCGACGACTTTAAATAAGCAAACTTACTTTTCAGCACTTAAACAATTGGTCACATTTATTGTAACTGTTACCATTAATGTATTTCTTTCGTTGGCCGATTAGAGGAGTATACTTGACCTAGTTGGAACAAGCAGATCCTCACTTGGAACAAGCAGATAGTTACTGGAAATATACATGCATGCATCTCCGAGACGTCATTAGACCCTTTATCCGAGCCGATCTTCCTCAATTTGCCTTATTAACCACAGTATCTTATGCTCGATTAAACAACAAGGCATGCTCAACACTCTGAATGTTAATCTAAAGACTAAACAGATGGGCATTCCTGATAGTACTCAATACATTGCTGCTTTACAAATGATCAATGATGTTGGTGAGGCCACTTTAAAGACTCTTCCTGCTTCATTGGTCTGCATGTATGAATACTACGTAGGGAAGTTCCAATTACAACGTTTTCGCTTGGAATCTGCTGTTTCTCACCTACAAACTGCCTTTAATCGATGTCATGCGCAGGCCTTTAAGCAAAAGAGGTGTTGTTGATGTTAATGATAATAATGGTTAGGTTGATTTTGATCTCTTTGACAGCGGCGAGAATGATCAGAGGAAGTAGACCATCATTGAAGTTATTACAGCGCTATCAATTGGAACTGCCATTCCGACCACTACTTGAAGCTCTGCCCAAAGGAAATCTTCCCTTGTATTTAGCTGCCTTGGAATCGAACCAGCCATGGCATTGTTTGCATGGTCATTATGTGGTCCTAAGGAGGTGTGGAAGGGCACTTTGTTATCGTTCATTGGTCAAGAAATCGTAATTATTATTTTAAAAATGACAAAATAAGAAGCAGATTTTTCCTTTTTAAGCTTTGGGATGCTGACATTAAAGGAATGTTTTATGGTGAAGGCGTTGCTAATAGTTTCCTAAGAGTTCTTCAATTGGTGATGGCTGAGGAAGAAGTGGGAGCATTAGAGGTGGAAGCATTGCTCTCATCGTTAATTAGACAGGTCTCTTACTTTGAACACTTTATATTAACACCCAGCCTTAGAGATATATACAGGGTCAGTTGGACTATTCCAATCAGTACTTGGCGCTATCAAGGAACGCACCATTTCCACCAGTTCACACGGTGTATGACTTGAAGCAGCTTTACGATGATAAATTACTGTCTACTGCTTCTTCTTAATTTGTCTGATTACTCTGGCTGATCGGTTTCTTCTGCTGTTGTTGTTAGCTCTTCAGGGATTAGCAATACAGAAGTTTGGTTTCCTAGTCGGGTAAACCCCTCCACTGCCCCGCTACTTCCACCGCTCTTTCGCTCTTCTCGCCTTCTTCGTATTCGTTCCATTTCGTAGCAGAGCCGGTTCAATCGGTCAGCCACACTTTCCAATTCCTTGTTGACCAAGCTCAATCTTCTTCGCAAGGACCCCAGCTTGACAATGCAACCTTCAAACTTGGTGCTGTCAAGAACTACCCTTTGCATATCTTGCACCACTACCCTCATCATTTCGTCGTCATCATCATCAAGATGGTTGCAGTACCTTGAGAATAAATCAGTATTTCCTGTTGAAGTATTACTTGGGATTCCACTGCTTGTCCAAACTTGTCCTGCAACACCAGCAGTAATTCCCTCAATTGTTCTTGGATAATTCGGGTGGATTCTACTGGTGCATTGCTGGTGGTGATGTTGGAAGTGGTGGTGGTGGCGAGTGCTGGTAAAGTTTTCGATCGACTTCTTTCCATTCTTTTCCCTCTTTCTTTCTTGAAAGTGTGCAACAAGGAGACCAAGTGAGGAAGTGAGAGTGAGAGAGAAGTGATGGACTATTCCAATTTACGACAAATCTTGCTAAATAACCAAGAATCCCTATCCAAACGTTTTCGTGCTTTATTTACCCTTAAAAACTGGGCCACCACAGAAGCAGTCGATATTATTGCTCAGGGTTAGTTGGTGTCCTTGTTTCTCTTAATCGGCGGGTGGTAGCCTTTGAAGGTGAAGACTCGGTCCTGCTAAAACATGAATTGGCCTTTGTTTTGGGTCAAACGGGTAATCGTGCCGCTGTGCCCTGCTTGTTAAAAGTATTGCAAGATACCAAGGAAAATGCCATGGTTCGTCATGAGGTAAGCCTTTTATTTCAGCTAAACTGGTAGGCTGCGGAAGCTTTGGGAGCATTGGGAGATGAAGTTGCTCTACCAACCCTGGAGCAATACCTGCAAGATCCCGAGGTGGTGGTTAGAGAAACCTGTCAATTGGCCATTAAAAACCTGAAGGCTGATAAAATCAGCGATAGTCCATACAAATCGGTAGATCCCGCACCTGCGACCAACTCCTTTCGCAGCTTAAGCGAAGAAGCCTTGGGTGACATTTTGATGAATCCCTCGTTATCACTGTTTGAGCGATATGGTGCAATGTTTGCCTTGCGTAACAAGGGTGGCGTAGCAGCAGTGCAGCAGTTGGCGCGAGGCTTCGAAGAACCCCACAGCGCTCTCTTTAGGCATGAAGTTGCTTATGTCTTTGGACAAATGCAAGATCCTGCCAGCATTCCTTGCTTGACCAAACAGCTGGAGAAACAAACCGAGGAAGCCATGGTGCGTCATGAATGTGCTGAAGCTCTGGGCAGCATTGCAACTGAAGAATGTCTTCCCACTCTTCGCAGGTACGCCGAGGATCCCGAGCGAGTGGTACGAGAAAGTTGTCAAATTGCTCTGGACATGTGGCAACATGAGCAAAGTGGGGCTTTCCAGTATGCTTTGGTGTAATTATGAGCCCCACGTGATCACCACTGGGAGCTTCCTTTACCTTAAATGTTGCTTCTCCTTTCCACTTGACAAATTCACCACCACTCATTTTCTCCCTCATCTTTTCTATTTGTAACAGTTCTGTAGCATTTCTCACTCAGCATTTCAACATGTTTTATTCTCACGCTTTACTTTTGTCTGCTCTCCTTGTGCTCACAGTAAGAGCCAGACCTGCACTCGATGCCGCCATTGATGAAAGCTTTGACGAGGATGAGAGTCCTTGCAAGACCATAGCATTCAAGACCAGCGGTGGAAGGTACATCAGTTGTGCATCGGGCAGCAAGTTCAAAACCATTCCTCGATTAAAGGCCAGTGCGGTATTCCAAGTTCACAGGAGCCGACCTCGTGGCATTGCTTTTAGAGGCACCTGCGGCTTCTTAAGCTTCCGAGACAAGAACAGCGAAATCAAACCCATGCAGGCCTTTGACAAATGGGAAGACATGGAATTGATTGACAACAATGACGGTACTTGGTCCATCAAATCCATGCAATGGAGCACTTACCTTTCTACCCTGCCAAAGGCGGATGGGTTTGGTGTCAAAGCCTGTGCCACGAACGGAGAGAATGAAAAACTCGTCAAGGTTTGTGATCCCAAGGCGGTTTCCTAATCCTCCTCCCTCTCTCTCTCTATGCATGATGGTGGTGGTGGTGGGGAATAAACATGTGTTTTATTTGGCCGAATTTACCTGTCCACAGTAACCACACTTTCTTAACTCTTCCTGTTCAGCCCATCTTTCAATGACTGGTTTCAACTGCTTTCCCAGATCGGTGCAATAAAACGTTTCTTCATAAACCACCTTTTTGCATTGTTCACAGTACCAGCGCAGACTGTCCAGTTCTTCCGGTCTTCTCCTTCGTTCAATCACCAAGCCCACCGTATCTGCAAATCTGATGGGATTATGTGGGATTCCTCCTGGTAGTAGGAACAAATCTCCTTCTTTCAACTCCACATCCTTGATCTCTCCCGCTTCCACCACCTTTAACAGCATGTTTCCCTTTACTTGATAAAACCATTCTTCGGTTTGATTAACGTGAAAATCGGTTCGTCGATTGGGACCTCCCACCACCATTACCACGAAATCTCCCTTTTGTAATAGAAAGTTGTTGACTGGTGGTTGCAGTTTATCGGAATTCTCTTCCAACCATTTTGGCAGATTTATCGGTAGTAACATCTTCCGTTGCCTTCCTTTCTTTATTGTAAAATGCACGGATATTTATTATACTTTCTTCCCATGGGGTCACACCACTGTCACACCACACTCAACTACTCTCTTCAAAACACATGACAACACAGATATATAATATACACAGCAACAGCAACAGCAGCAGCAACAGCACCGGCAGGTTAAACATTCGCAACAGTCAATACGCGCTTGGGAACCGTCACCACCATCACATCCCTCCCAGCCATCTCCTGTTCCACTCGTTGCTGATGCTGTTCCTCCGATTCATCGAAATATCGCCCAGCTATAGTGGAAGGATAAGAAAGTCGATTTGGCGAAGTTATTTGATGATTGTCATTGTTGCTGTCAGTGTTGATGGTCTTCTCCGTAGTTCTTGGTCGGAATCCGTGCACAAGTTTCTGCGTGATCCAGCTCTCTGGGGGATTCCCCAGACATGAGAGAATCAACCAAATGCCATGAATTATCGCAATGTATACACCATACAGGATAGGATAAGCTATGCTGATATTGCTGCTACTGGATAGGGGCATTTGAATGAGCGACCAGAGTACTACCACATGTATCAAGAACAGTGTAACAAATTCAGACCAATCTATAACACCTCTCAATCTACAAATGTTCGCTGCATAACCATCGGGAGGAACATATGGGGTCATAACTGGTACACTTTGTTGTCCGTCTTCTCGATAAAACATACTCAATGGATGATGGTAGGGATTCGAACTGGGCTGGGATAATAAATCTTCCTCCACTCTTCCTGGATTTCCTCTATTCAGTACTTTAAAGCCACCTCCCACGCCACTACTGTCTACTACTTCCAAATCATCTTCAAAATCCAATTCCTGTTTCATTCGATGCTTTCGTTGCAACAACCAAACTACTATTCGTAAAAGTGGAAGTAGGCCAAATAAACTGAGCAATATCAAGGCACCAATCCAGGAGTGTAAAGTACGGAAATGGGAAAAACTCACTGAAGGAGAAAAAGCTCCCAACATTAAAAAAGCACAAATAAACCCAGCCAAGAACAAGGCATCCGATCCTATCAACACTAGGGTAAAAGGTGCTTTCCAGGCATATTCACCAGGATCTCCACGACTTTCTCTCACTAGTGGAGCATATCTTCTGATAGAAAGTGCCACTGGGAATAACACAGCTGCAAAGCAACTAAGAACTACGTGAATGCTCAAAACTCTAGATGGCTCGGTGCAGGGTAGTAAGCGTGAGGTGCTAGGAGCAGCATCTATTGAGCTAAGAAATACCAAAGAATCTGTTAAACTCCCAGCACTGGCAGAACGGACATTCTTCGGATCATCAAACATCCTCAAAATCCATATATCATTTAACCCTAAACCCTTACTTAAAGATACTCCGCCAAATAAAAATAAATCCTTGGCCGTGTTGGAAGATGCGTTATTTGCGGTTATTTGGCTGGTGGCTATGAGTTTCGCACCGACCCGCGGAGCTGGAACGGAACCAGTATTTGGATCCGCGTTGGGGAGAACAATTGACCATAACCCGCTATCCGAATCAAGCAATTCCACCTGCCCAGGCTCTCCTTCTCCTAAAAGTGGTTGAGAAGCTCCACTAAATTGCACTACTATGTTTGTCCAAGCCTCTCGTTTGGCCACCTCCAAGTCCAAAGAAGAGCGAGACATGGAGGCACCAAATCGAGGAGAGGCGCAGGAACTCACCTGTTGCCAGCTCTCTTGTTTGGTGTCATCATAATTTAACAAATAACCATCGGATAATGGACATTCGTTCAAATTTACCCCGGTGCAACCACCATTTACCGCCAAGCGACTATGAGCAAGGACTGTCCCAGCAGCGTCAATGCGATTATCCGGAAACCTTTGATTAAAAGTTTTCTTGCTCCAACTTCCCTTAAATTCCTGCCTAATGTAATTTCCACTCAGCTCCAACTTCCATAACGAACTATGCTTATCGCCACTAACATCTTGGCCTCCAGTTAGCAAGAGATGCGTTAGGGGTTCATCGTATTGTGCAGAATCAATGCCCCCAATTGCATCTACTAGTCCTGGCGGCGAGGTGCCATCTGTAGCTGCTGTAGTTTTAACCTGGTACCAAGCTTCGTTGTTTAGGTCGAAACTCCATACATCGTTCAACAGATCACCGTTGGCGGCTTTTCCCAGCGCCACAACCAAGGAATCGCGATCCTGGTTTTTGGGCTGATCCATGCCGCATACAGCCCCGTATCTTCCGCGCGGATGTCCTGCTGAGGAAACTGACTGTCTCCAGGTGAATTTATAAACGTCCAATACCCAGGTATCATCCAATACCTGGCCACTCTCAGTTCTTCCCCCAAAAAGATAAATGTTTTTGCGTCGCCAGTCAAAGCCCAAGCAAAAGTCTCGTCTGGCTGGAGGACGAACAGTGGTTATAAAGCGATCATACTGAAGCCATACCAAATTCGGCGTAGAATCTGCTGTTGCTGCTTCTGTTACTGTTATTGTGTATATGCTCCAAAAAAAGAAAAGGATAAAATTTATATAGTAAAGTCGGCAAGAGTGGCGGTGGTGCGGATTGGCGAGTGAAGAGGGGGAAAACATGCGAACTTTGATATTGTAAAAAATTTGTTACTTCCCTTTCTGTGTTTCTGACACCATCCATACTTGCACACTTGCACACACACATTACACACACACACTTGCACTAGACACACATTACAGACACTACAGAAAAACAGCACAAACAACTGTAAAATTGTTGATTTTATTGCTGCAGCAGGCGCTGAAGTGGTGCGGTTATAATGGGATCGACCTGCTGCAGGGCCATCATACAATGCTGAGTAGAAATCGCTTGCTGCACCAGTCCAACTAGTCGACTCTTTTTGTGAAGATCCCACATGGAGCGCCACTGGCTGTCTTAGTCGCATCGCAGTCATCAGAAAACCTACCTTTTTACGTCTTTTAAATTCTGCTGATCCTGGTGTCACTTCATACGGCTCTTCCCAGGACTGGTCCTCCTCTTCGTCATCTCTGACCGGATCGTGCAATACATCCGTCCAGACCCCAACTAATAATGGCATCAATTGGCAAATCCCGACTCGTGATTCTGTCGCCCACTCTCCAAATAACAATGTCAAAGCCGTGGCATTCAAAGCACGCTGTGGGGAAAGTCCAAGTTGGTCAAAACGCTCACACCACAATTGTAAAAACCGAGTGATCCAGTCATCCAAATCCCATGGATGTAATTGTTGAAGCAGCTGGTAGAATAACTTGATGTCTTGTGCAACCAGTCTCGCTAGCGTGGTAAGATAATGTGCTACCATGAACGCTGATGATTCCTTTACAGAATTGCTATTATTAGTATTTCTTAATAACTGACCTGAGGTTGAATGACTGAATCAAGCATTAAGCGTAATAAACCAGAGGATAAGAGTGCGTCAGCGTAACTTCGAGCATTTTGAGTAAGGAAAATCCAGTCCAATACTTTCAACACAGCTGTTGCAGCGCGCGTGTTCATGTTTAACAAGAGATTAGAGAAAGGAACAAACATTGCTTTTCCCTGCTCCTTCTGTAATAGCTGTGGCTCCAAGATAATGTATGACTCCAAAACATGTAGTGTTGCCATTAAACTCTCACTCCCATAGTCCAACAACACCACAGCACAAGGAAATAGGCTTAGTAAATCTCCCGTGGGTTCTTCAGCTTGTTGGATTAACGCTTGCCAAAGCTCTAAAGCATCCTCCATCAAGTAAACATGTGCACTTGATTCTATGTTTACGCCAACTTTTATCAATGGCAATAAGAATTCGTTCAATTTAACAGCTTCTGATCCCAATGCCTTTATTTAAGAGAGGTTAGAATATCTGAGTGCAATGTAAAGAGTACCTTGACAAGTTTACATGTTAAAACCAAGATGGCACCTTGTAACAGTGGCTCATCACTTTCTTGACTCACTCTCCATAGTTCGGGCACAAAGGTCATTATATGATGCAAGAATGGTCTCATTAGATTATCCATCCTTTCTACCAACAACGAAATGGCATTCAAAACACGCATTCTACTCTCCATTTGTCGTACTCCTTGCAATAGACTCACCATTCCTTGAAGACATGCCTCAATAAACGGAGCAAAACTTTCAGGCTCAAAGTCCCAGTCATCAATGCAAGACTTCATCGTAGAACAAGCGGCTAGGCGTAAGATCAACGAGTGTGAACTGTGCAGCAATGGCAACAATGTATGATACAATTGTGGCCTTACTAGCTTGGATATTTTAACACTGACCCATTGCCCAATCAACAAAACAATCCTCCTTTGAATGTAGAGCGGTTCGTTTGGGAGAGCTACTAATAATTGTTGCTGCAAAAGTGAGTCGAAATCCAAGTTTTCATACAAATCATGCGCTCCCAGTCCCAAAGCATGATAAACAGCTTCCTTGACCAACGAAGAACCACTAGCAATTACTGATTGCAACATATTGGGCATTAATGGAGCCAGGCAAGATTTGTGCTCAGAGAGAAGATCCATCCAAAGCTTCTCTGCACATGGTCGGACTTGATACTCCCACTGATCCGCTTCTTCTTCATTGACCCAAGCTTCTGGGTCATCTTGCCATTGCTCAAAGTCACTTTGTTTTAAGAGGAAATATCGCGTAACTAGAATCTCTGCCATATGACGGATAAAATCCTGAGTTAGTAGTGAATCAATTATCTTTCTAGCTCGAGTGGTTCTTTCAACTATTCCTTCTAACTCAGCACTATTAGCAAGCAGTAGAAGGAAAAAGGATGGGAAATACCTCCAGTGGTGGGGTGAACAGTATAATGGATATTTTTCACAGTTGAACGGAATAAAAGTAAACCTTGAACTACGGGTTTTTCGTTAAATTCTAACCTCCACCTCCAAATCAGTAAAGGTGAGGCTTGAAAATAAACCTGATTCTGCTTGTAAATGGTGCTCTGATTCACTCAGGATTATCTGCCAGTAAGTTTCCAATACCTTTGACATCCCAGGGCAAAGGGCAAAGGCAAGAGCTTGATATCTTTGCGCATCTAAATAGAGTTTCCCAATCAATTTTATATGTGCGTCCAATTGTTGGGTTATTTCTTGGCCTGTTTCGAGTCTTTTCCAAAGATTTCCTATAATAAGCAATATATTAATTGCCAGCTAGTAACACTACATACTAGACTGAATATATTGTCCTAAATGTGTGGTTGATATCAAGAAAAAAGTCTTTGTACGAATTAATCAACGTAACAACAACAAAGAAATACCCTGGGAGTTTCATGCTCGCTAAAGTCGCTTAAGCCATGTGCCAAAAGTCGGCGTAAACATTTCAATGCCATCAGCGAAACTCCCATCTTTTCTACAACGCCGTGGATATTTTGTTGTTCTAGTGCTTGTTGCCATTGCTGTGCTTGCTGCATGTAGGAAGAAGCCACATGTTGAAAGAGCTCTGGAGCAACCTATCTAATTAGCCCCATTTAGGAGTAAAAGGCAGTACTTGTTGAAAGCTTTTACGACTAGCTGCAAGAGTCTTGGAACATAAAGCTTTAACCACCACATGTAATAGATGCAATATTCTATGCAGCGCAAGGAGATTAGAAGTACAAGTTTCCAACATTCCCAAAAGTTGAAAAAGTAAATCAGGCCTATGCTGCGTTGAGTTATTGTGACCAAGTTGGGACCGAGAAATACCAATCAAGTGGAAAGTCAAAGCGAGCAATCTTTGAAACAACCATGGCGTTTTGCAAAGCCAACTACAAGAAATCAGAGTTGGCTGAATCCAAGATTACCGGTTGGGGAAGTTCAGTTAGATTCAAGAAAAGTCGACTTCTAATCAATTGTTTCTCTTGAATTGACAAAGCACTAACATAGAAGGGTCGTCAATACTCCCAAAAAGAACTACTTTGGTGCAGATTTTCGCCAGTATCGATCAATGCCATTCTTGAGGTAAATGATGGCAACCCATCTTACTTCAGTTTCTAGGGAAAGATTGCCAAATACTTCCTGCACCAAAGTTAGAGACAACTAGACAAGGAAACCTGTAACGAAGCATAGAAAAGCGGAATATTTTCCCAACTGGACAACAATTGTTCGGCTTGTTTGATGCGATCCGGTTGTTGAGAAGCAGCTTCTCTCAACGCACTCACCAATTGAGTCATACCAATGTTCCCTGGGGAGGACATGTTGCTCACGTGAGAATAAAGGAAAGAATGATAAAGCCCAGTAAGATCAAGTTTATATTCCTCTCTTTAAAAAGACCTAACTCCGCTCTCTTTTAATCCCCCCCCCTCAAAAAACAGAGTCAGCTCGGTGTGGAACAAGGATGTCAAGAATTTTGGAAAACAGTATTTGATGGATGGACTGGTGGAAACCTGCTGGAATTCCGATCAAGGTGTTCCGCAATGGATAATGTTGGAATACGACCAGCCAGTTCTAATAGACAGTCTGAACATACAGTTCCAGGGAGGATTTGCTGCTAAAAAGTGCCAGATTTCCCTTTGGAGGGCCGAATCCAGTACTTGGGATTTGCTAGATCAGTTCCATCCCAATGACGATAATTCGGTCCAACACTTTAGCTTCCTATCTTCTGAAAGGAGTACCCGGTTTCGACTCTTGTTGGAAGAAAGCTCGGATTTCTTTGGCCGTGTTACGATTTACCAGTTGGACCTCTTCGCTGCTAGTTAACCTCCAATAAACTGCTTTATCAGGGTCACATGGTAATAATGTCTTCTGGAGGTTTTCGCTCAAGTTCTTGGGATCCGCCCCTGATTGTTGCTCAGATCGCCTGTCTTCAATCTTGCTTCTACGTCATCGTCTCCATCGTCACCCTGGTAGCTGAGGCCATAGCTAGCGCCTCTGTCTCCACCGCCCACATTCTAGACTATCGATCCTTCAGAGGCGATACTGTATTGGGCTGGAGCTTAGCTCTTGGTTGGGAATTAAGTGCCGTTATCACGTATTTCTCTTTATCCTGGTAATTAACATGTTAGTTGCATTCCACTTTTATGGATTGTGGGACGTGCGAGACAATGTCTGGATTTCAGTGTTACTCTACACCTGGTTCACTTGTTCTTTTCTTACGTTTATAATGGGATATTCCCATTCACGCTATTTTGGTGGATCTTGAACATATCTAGCTGTGCTGTCATGGCCATGGGTAGTGAATGGTTGTGCATGCGTTGGGAATTGGAGCCCATTCTTTTACGTCCTTCACCATCTGCCCCATCCTCTACCAACACGACTGGCAATAGCATTTCCAGACCAATTAGCGCTCAAGAAAGAAAGAGAACGGGAGAACTGAAAAGAAAGAACAGCATCGCTTATACTCCACTTGCTGGGAGTGAAGCTATAGATGAGGTGGATGATGAGGGGCAAGAAGCCATTGAAATGCACACAGTCGCCACCAGCACTTCTACCACGGCAAACTGAGTTGACTGTTGACCGTGTGTACCATAATAATTACAATCAATGTTCTACTACTTCTCTTCGCTACTAACATAAACCACTACCACCACTACTACTGCTAGCATGAACTTCAAGTATTGATACAAACATCTACACACAAATCCCTTAGTAATCCAACCATCTTCTATCAGGCGAGTCCTCTAAATCTCCAATGACTGCACATAACACGGTAATGTCGTCAGGTTTTCCTCCCTGATGATAAAACCCTCCTCGCACTGCGCGGGCTCCAAAGGGCGTGTCCATTGCGCGAGGATCTTCGCTGACTTCCTTGGCACGTTTTGCTAGAATATCCGCTGTCTTTTGTGGGAAAGAAGCCATTGTCAGCGAAAGGTAGGAATTCTTCGAAGCGTATCCTATTTATAGCACAGGTAAGTAAAAAAAGTTGAAGTGAAATTACCCAAATTGCTGTTTTGCATGGCCACTACTACTTCCAAGATCTCCTCATCCTGCAAGTTATCAAACAGCCCATCCGACCCGAGAATCACAATGTCTCCCCTCTGCACACGGATCCTGTAAGACTCTGCATCGTTAGGACGATCGCTGGTGGGATGAGTTCCTAGTTGATATGGACAGTTGAACGAATGCTGCTGTTCTTCTGAGCGAAAGAGAAAATCCTGATCTCTAATAATCGTAAGGCCGCAATCTCCCAGGTGCGCCACTCGCAGTTCATCTCGTCTTAGCACTGCTAAACTTGCTGTTGCTGATCCCACCAAGCCCTACCCGTAAACATTGATGACTAAGCATTTTTAATAACAAACCTCCAATTGAAAATCCCCCACTGTCAACTCAAAACTCTTTTCCAGTATTTTTTCTGGTTTTACTTCATTCCAATGCTCAAATAGGTCATCATCAATATCATCATATCGTGCAAGTTCGGCATTGGCATAGTGCATTAATTTTCGTGAAAAGAGTGAGGAATTGGCGTTCTTTGTCCCTACCCATCCACCAACCCCATCGCTTACTCCTATAGCATCTGCCCTTTTGAAATACGCATCTTCCCCAATGGAATAGGAAAGCGGTGCATCTCGTGGCGAGGCTGGAATGGAGCGTCGTTTAGGATACCCCGCAGAACCATGAAGAAACTTGAGCGAAGTTGAGTGATTTGCCTCTTGTTGCTGATGCAGCGAAAAGATGCTCATTGGTTGTGGCGGCTCTGGACGAGAGAAGTAGTTGAAGATGGCATTTGCCGTATCAGGATTCTCCCAGGGCTTCAGCAAAGGGACCGAAGCAGAGTGAGATTGACTGTATTCTTGAATGGAGCGTTGACACTGAATGAACGAAGATCGGAGGGGAATAGACGGCTTCACATCTCGTGGGCCTCGAAAGGACGAGAAGAAGGAATAACGCCGAAAGAAGTTCAAACGCCGCATCTCTGGAGTAAAAAGTCAGGTGACTCATTTGAAGTGCCTCACTTCAGCAGACAGACTGTTTATTTTCTCAGCAGATTACTTCTTTTTTAGGCGTGTTAATATAAAAGTTTATGCTCTCTCCATTGGATGTTCCATTCAGCATTTTTGGAAAATAACTAGCCAAGGCTTGGTTTTATCGAATTAATAAACTTACGTTGTATGCATTAAGCGCATCTCTTCGACAATGGAATCGCACAAATCCTCTTCCCTTGTAGTCACCAATTGGGAAATTCTGCCAATCCACTGGTCCATCCAAGGGGCCAAAAGTATTAAATAAAAGCCATATATCCTTTAAACAGTAATTATTCTTCCCTTTAAAGAACAAATTACTTCTACTGAAAAACTTTTGTTCAAGGCCTGGACGAAGAGAGTCCTGTTTGTTTTACCAAGTTCTAAGCGTAAACTTCTCCCTTGTATCATTGACCCCTGTCCTTTGATAAGGGTTTCATTCAATCCCTTCAAGGTCTACCACAAAGAGAAGGTCAATCCAAAGCAAGGCAAAGTGATCAACCTTGAAATGAACAAAAGCAAAAGGTCTCAATTCTTCATCTACTTGAACTGAAACTCGTTTAATCATACCCCATCGGGAAAAGTGTTGTTTAACCAAATATTCCAAACACTTTGTATCTCGATCCGTTCTTAGACTATGTTACTTGTAAATTCTTTGGCTAAGATACATGCTTACTTTGCTACAAAAGCTACATATTCTTGTCTTCTTTGACATTCTTCCAAAGTCCAAGTACTTTGCCCTTCATAACTAATAATGTCTGCAGGATCATGATTTAGGCCAAATTGAGTACGCTTCCAAATTTCACCAGTTTTTTCATTCACGCGAAATGTCTTGGTTATTGAATTGAGAAACTCGCTGCAACAGGTGCTATTACTATAAGTAGATATATTCAAAGAGCTTTTATCAGATCCTTCAGTTGCTGCAATGCTGGTATTATCACTAAATGCGTCATTACGATTGATTAGTTGTGGATTAAAACTAGGACTGGGTAGATTAAACGTTGTCATAATAAAATTAGTCGGGAAGTATGAGAATTTGGCGCAAGGGTTTTAAAGGGGAAAGAGAGAGAGTTGAGTTTCACATGTGACAATATATGCGTACGCATACATTTTCCCATCACACCAGTGTTAAATTAATTCAGGTCAAATAATGCTGAGTTTTATTAATTATTTTGCATTTACAACGGTAAAAAACGACAATTTTTATTTGTTGCATTGTTTTGCTGGTTTCACAACTACAACGCTGTGTTCTCCAAATTTTCGCTCATGTCACCTCCCTAGAGTAAACCTTATTTCTTCTTGATTCAGTAATTATTGTAGAATAAATTAAAATTTCTGATTAATGCAATGCAGCACAGTGATAATGGAAAACTACAACTAACTTATTACTTACTAATATTCCAACTTCAACAACAATAATAAAATTTGGATAAGAAACAGTGCTAATTTTCCTTTGATGATGTTTGCTGCAATGGCTGTTGTCAGGACAAGGAAGGGAAAAAGTGTTGAGAAACCTTTCAACACACGCCCACAATAGTATGTCAACAACACGCCCCAATACTTCCAACTCCTTTCGCCCATGGAGTTCTCACACTGACTTGACCAATTTTTCCCAGTCTTCTGGTACCAAATTGAGAGTTTCTAGCTCTCCTTTGGTAAATGAGGTTGAATTGGACGAGACTTCCCCCACTGAGCCCTCGCCTTACTTGGAACAGTTGAACAGTTTTAAGGAAAAGGTTGAACAAATTGTCGCTCGGACATCTGGTCAAGGCCCCAGGGATTCTGCCCTGGACTTGCTAGTATCCAAGGAAAACGAGCTTCTCCTTCAAGAAGTTCGTGATGTTTATTTAAAGCTGGAAGAACGTGACAAAATACTCGAGGAATTGAAGGAACAACTCGAATCTTTTACTAGAGGTGAAGAACAAGCGGACGAAACTACCGAAAACATCTATCCCTCTCGTAAACCTTCCACCGCGGTCTTGGAAAAGGAAATTCTCGAAGCCTCTGATACCGATATACGTCGCAAGCTGATTGAAGCCAACAATCTCAACAGCATCTTGCAAATTCGCGTGGAACGACTACAGCGTCAAAAGGAAGAAGCTGATCAAGATTTAGCTGACAAGGAAGAGCAGTTGGCCGAGGTTCGTGGGCAGCTAGCCTCGGTAGTAGATAGATCTCGAACCAATGTTGATGGCAGCTTGCTTGTGGGCTCCCCAAAAGATAAGACTCAAAGGGAACTATCTAATGAAATTGACGATCAAAACTCTGATACTCTTTTCCGACCCACTGCTCGACAGTTGCAATGTTTAGAACAAGACGTGCGATTATTGCGAATGGAGAGAGATGCCATTAGCGAAGAATTGGAAGATCGAATGCAACGACAGTATTCCGAATTGATGGAAGAAATGAAAATGCGTGATGACATTCTGGAAAGCTTGAAAGGACGGCTTGAGGAACTAGGAGAGAAGGATTTACCAGAGTTGAAAAGATCTTCTACTGATCCTCTACGAAGGATTGAAGAAGAAGAAGTGGAAGAAGATGAAGATGAAAGATTAAAATTGTTAAAAAAGGAAAATCATATCCTTCGTCACTATTTAGGAGAAACTGTGGATACGTTGGAAATGGCTGGTGTACGTTTAAATAATGAATGGCTTCAAATCTTGGATGGAGTTGAGCCAACGCGATTACCAACAACACTTGAAGAAAACTCTCACAACGATGGCGAATTAGAAAAGTTAAAACATGATGTTAATCAGCTATTGGAAGAATGCGAAAATTATCGTAATCAACTTCATGAACAACAGATGGAAATCGATGATTTACGCTATTGCAATGAACAGCTAGAAAGAGCAAATGCTAAAGCTGAAGAGACTATTCGGGATTTAGAAGCTATAACCAAAGTAGCCGAAGATGTTCAATCAGTGTTGCGCGAGGAACTTGTGCGAAAACAAAGAGAAGTAGAAGAGTTAAAAAAAACTCAACAATCAACCAGGGCAAATAGAAGAGACATGTCAATAAATTATCGAAATGAAGATACTGAAGATGTCTTGAGACAAACTCACGAATGCTGCAATTACCTAAAGGACCATTTTCAGGACATTTTACAGACATTGGAATCAACCAAGGATGGCTCATTCTTTGCTGATAGGAATGAGGAGAGATGTCTTTTTTCCTTTACCGTCGACTGGGTTAACCATTTCAAAGAGTTTAGCATTGCTTCTTGTAACTTGATGGAAAGACATGCTGATACGGTAACTCGAGTTCAAGACGTGGTTGGTTCCAACAGCCGACTAATACCTACTTCACGCCATGGGGCCAGAACCATGGGGGTTGGCACAAAGATATCCCTTTACTTAGATGACATTCTGGAAATGGTCAATGCTGGTGAAATTTTAATACAATACGTCGGTGGTATTATTTCAGAATCAGTTAGCTGGTTATCTGATTTTCTGGAACATATGCGCTTAATTCAAGCAAAAATTAATGTAATTGACCATCAACAACAGTACGTTCGATCAGGTACTCATTTCTTTAAATACTTTATGGTGTTAATGATAAGATTCCCGCATGTCGGTTTACTCTGAAAGGGCCAAACCTACCAAGAGCATTACTCGCTCAGCCAATAACAGTACTAGTCCTAATTATAACCCTCGTCGAAGCATATCACTTCGATCTCCTGTTGCGAATAATGAGAGAGAAGAAAGATTGGCTGGAATTTTTAAGGGGAGCAACATGTCTAGCCCAACAGTAAGAATTTTCTGAATAATGATCTTGATTAAACTTTATAGCGTAATAATCCTCTACGCATTAGAAGGAACAATCCAAATGATACAGAAAGTTCAGATTTAATGAAAAACGCCTGGGAGTTGGAGTATCAACTTAAAGATTCTGAAAGGCAATTTAATGAAAGGTTACAAGAGAGTGAGGTTGCTTTTCTTTTAATTGCTTTGAAGATTGACTCGACAGATAGATGGAACTTTACTCTTTGAAGGAATATGTTGTGCAGGTTAAACGCAAATATCAAGATCAACAACGATTACTTGCTCAAGAGGTTCGATTATTACGAGCCAAGTTAAAGCGAGAAATTGGATTTCGTGAAGATCTTGGTTTTCAAAAACGTTATTTATTGCTACTAATAGGTGGATTGGAAGTCTCGTAAGTATTTCCAAGGTTGGCAAAATTAATAATGAGGATATAGAGAACAGGCTACTTTAAAATTAATTGCTTCAGGATCAGCTTTTTCTGGCGATAAACATAAACTTCGATTTAGGCCTGGGGAGACCTTAAGAGTTGCCATTTATACCGTGATTGCCGTTATTAGAATGAAGTGATTATTTTGTTAAACCCTCCCTCTGACGCATCAATAGGAAACTTCGTGAATCCTGGCTAAAGGCTAAATCCTCGGTTAGGAAAGCCGAGGCGGAACCCGTTGCTCCTGATTCACCTTATTCGCTTAGCCCAGTGCGGTCAGAGTATGAGGACAATAGACGTCTTGATGATGTACGCAGAAAACGCTATACTTACAATGGTGGTGGTGGTGGTGGTGGAACTTTAAGATACTAAAGTCATGTTATGTATTAATCTCGCGTGTTGTATAATAAATTATTTGGCTTATTTTTTCTCCTTTTTCCCCCTACATGAGGGACATTGATACATGATTTTTCACTCGGATTATAAACTATGGGCACGTGATGAGTGGGATATTTAAGAATTTCCCCATTTAAGCAGACATTTCCCCTCGTATCACTGTTCTTGCGTCTCTCTTTCCCCTTCACACAGAAATCACTTTTTAAACCTTCTTCCTTGTTTATATATAAACCTTCTTTTTATCATAAAAAATGGCTGCCAATCTTATTCATACTTTTATTGCTCTATTTTGTATATTCGCCTATGTTTGTTCAGCGCCTGCTACAACCACCACCACCACCACCAATTTGTTCCTTAAATCAGTAGATGGGAGTAAAATTCCTATAAAGATTACTCCTATTGCTGAAAGAAAACCGGATTCTGCAAGCGGTGGTGTGACTGTTGCTTCTGTTTCTTCTACTTCTACAAGTATGAGAAACCATGGAGGTAGATTAGTCTTGGATACTCCGACGCTTTATGTAATCTTGTACGGAAGCTTCACTACTCAGGCGCAAGCTACCTTAAAGAATTTCTTGCTGGGCTTTACCAATAGCCCTAGGTTAAGAATAGTAAGAGAATACACAACTAAAGTTAATAATGTCCTTAAAGCGCCCACAGGAAGTTATAACTTATATTCGCCATTTTATTTTGTTGATACCAGCACCAAAGGAACAAGTTTAGTAGAAACAGATCTTCCCAAAATTATTGAAGATGCCATCAAGGTTACCCCAGTTGCGCCAAATACAGCTAAATTGCCTCTGGACGCCAAAGGAATATACGTAGTTGTAACAGCATCTGATGTGAATTTAGGTGGATTTTGTAAATCTTACTGTGGATTCCATAGTTATGGAACTATAGCAGCCACTAATGATATTGTCTATATATTTATTGGAGATATCACCAGATGTCCAGGGAGTTGTGCAGCACAGCTAAGAGCAAGTCCTAATAACAACGTGGGTCTTGATGCTTCTATCGACGTTCTTTCTCATGAAATTACAGAAGTAATCACTGATCCCTACTTTGATGGGTATTTCCAAGATTCCAATGGTGGTGAAATTGCCGATTTGTGTGCTTATAACTATGGCACAACCTTCACTCTTAGTCCCTTCAGTGCACTTTATAACCTTGTCCTGGCATCTGCTCAATATTTAACTCAAAGTCTTTGGTCAAATGTTGCAAGAAAATGCGTTTTAAATGCTCAAGTAGTTTAATTTTTGAGTCAGTCCTACTTATAAACCTGTTAAATTTTCATTTTAATTGTTCTTTTTATTATGCATCTCTCTCTATATTTTGGCTTCATCACAAAAGATTTCTTCCTTTTTAATTACCGACGACTCACTGTAAACTCGGGACTTGTCCAACCTTGCCAATCAGAGAGCAAGTTTTCATCTCCAAAGGGTCCAAGTAGTTCCAGCCTTAATTTGTAAATACCATTTCTAGCCTGGCTGACCTTTCCAGACTCCGATATTAACTCTCCCTTCCAGACATACGTGGAGCTGACATGTTTGGTATAATCATGACGGCCAAGGTGAGATATACCACTTGTCATAAAACCCACGATCTTGTCCGATCTGTTCAATATTTTAATTCGAAGTTTTTTGACTGGATGGCGAAAACTTGCTTCAATGGTTGGAAAGTCGCCGTTATCAAGGGAAAAATTATCTCCTTCCAGCATCCCTACATCCAATAGTATCGGTATATCCTTATAAGTTCCAAACATGCCCGAATAAGTAACTCTAACTGGTGTTGGAACTTGAAGCGGAATTCTGTTCTGTTCACCCTCATCAATATGACTTGGTAGAAAAACTATGTATCCTCCGTAAAGTAACTTTTCACCCGCTTTCACCTCAACACTTTTTGAAAATTTAACGGATATATTTCTCATTTCCCCAGGTGCTAATTGGAAGGAATTAATCGATAATTTAACCTTGGCATAAATGGGGGTGGTCAATGGTTGCTTGGAAAGCTCCCCAGTTGATGTATCCCAAGGAATTACTGAAAGCGCCGGTTTATGAGAAACTACGTATTTAAGCGATTGTTTTCCTGTGTTTTTAACGGTTATTTGACGATAATAGCTTTTTTCTAAATCATCGGATAAAAGGCTCATCTTGCTTGGTGAAACTAATGTGGAAGCATTCAAAGCACCAAGCAGATTTGTCATACCTGCTCCTTGTTGTTGCACTGGGCTAAAATAGGAATCAGATTTTGCTGGTATAGAAGTTTGTCGTAGTAAATCCCTCAATTCTAATGGAGTTATCCCTGGCCTTGCTTCAAGCAATATCGCTGCTATTGCTGACACATGGGGAGTTGCCATACTGGTGCCAGATAATGTGGCAAACCCACCCTTGGCAAGAGGAAAAGTGCTATAAACCAAGCCACCAGGAGCACCAAAATCAGGTTTTTGTTCAAGTAATGGACCTGGCCCCCAACTGCTGAATGCAGATATCTTTCCACCATATGGATTATTGAATAGTCGAGGTTTTGGGAGGAATGTAATAAAGACTTTCTCTTTTTCTAAAAGGGAATAGAGATACCTCCCAGTGGTTTGTGTCATAAATAAGGTTGGAAAATCGGTGCTGGCGACATCGGTCACAGAATATAATGGCCCAAATTCGCTATTGTAAAATCCAACTGCTAATGCTCCAGAGGCTTTTACATTTAAAACCTTTTCAAAAACACTGCAGTTTCCAAGTTGCACCAAAACAATCTTGTTTCTGATCCAAGTGTTCTTTGCAAAAGGTGTACAAGCATAGTCACTTCCATGAAGAAGCGCAGATACCAATTCCTTTCTCTTGAAGCTCAATGGTAGAGAATCTTTGGTGAAATAATCAAACACTTCATCTTTTGCATCCACCTTGAATACATTGGCAAGGTATTGAAGATTGTCGAATGAGGCAACGGCAGAGACCTTTGAAGCAACAGCGGGGGAATTCATTAACCATAATCCATCTGCTCCAAGGTTTCCACTAGAAGCGAATATGTGAATGCCTGCCTCTGTTAGCTTATCAACAGCGATAGATATCAGCTGTTTTTGCCACCCACTGGAGAGGCCAAAACTAATATTAATGATATCCTAACACTAGGTTAAACCTTTTAAACTCATTATACCATTTTATCTTGGTAAGCTTTTTCAATGGCAGCAAGAATTACGTCTTCGTTGACTTTGTTGTTGGAACGACAGGAGAAAATCTTGTATGCCCCCAAGGTTACTTCCGGTGCTATCCCCGTAAAATTCTTTCCATTAGCAGCGATAATTCCTGCAACATGAGTTCCGTGTCCAGAACAAGAATCCATTGGATCATGAGGGGAAGATCCTTCAACCTCATGAACAAGGTTATAACCATAAGCTACTTTACAACCAGGACCAAAGCAACCTCCAAGATATGGATGGGTATAATCAATGCCAGTGTCAATTATCCCCACTTTTAATCCTTTTCCGTTATACCTATAGAGCTTTCCAATTTCTCCCATTCCCACTGGGTTGTTTCTGGGTGCAAGTGATGGAAGTGGCGTCATTACTGCTGGACTAGCAAGATCAGTGATGGGAAAGATTTCCTTGATGGTTTTAATTTGGCTAATTTTAATAATATCCTTGACGGATGAGAGTTCGAAAGAGATACCCTTGAAGAATTCACCAAAAGTGAATCTTGCACTTGATTTGATACCTTCTTGCAGGGTCATTCTATAAAAGTGTTCTATATGTTGCTCCAAACTTGTGCTATCATCAAAGACAGCAATAAAGAGCTTTTGATTTGGGCGTAACGAGGAACAAGTGGTCGTTATACATGCTTTACAGAAAGAAGCGATTTCCAGCAAGCACATCAGCAGAAAAACAGCAAGGGACATTTCAAAGAGGGAAAAGAAAGAAGTAAAGAAATTTCTTTTCAAGTAAATCGTCAAACAATTTGGACAGACTTAAATTCATCCCAAAAATAAACCTCCCCCCAACCAGAGAAACAACGGCGAATTTTCTTTCTTAGGGGCGCTCCAGTCAATGAGAATTTGTTTGTTAACTTCTGCACTTTTAGTTAAGCGTTTGACTATATATGGAATATGCCGAAATTTTGTTGTCACGTGAAAGTTCATTTTTCGCATCATTGTGGTTTTCATCTCCAATCCTTGATAATGAAAACTTTAAGCCGTTCCATCTCCAAAAACTTTGAAAAAACTCTACGAAAACTAAAAATTAAAGAGCCTGGAGCTCAACAACTGGTGCAACTAGAAATCGATGTGCAGGTAATTCTCGCTTTTTATAGATCCAATGTGACATTGATGGTAGATTTTGATAACTGGTTATCGAACTCATGTGCTTAAACTCTGTGTGTATTACATGCTGTGTGTGTTGTCACTGGGGTTGATCTACGTCCTTTGCTCCTATTATCCCAAGCTCGAGTGCACAATGACAGCACGCCCCATCGCGTTGAGATACGCTTGCTTTTTTCTCATTCAAGATTCATATAATTCCGCAACTATTCACAAGGGCTTCAAAGAAATTGGCCCAGTTGGCGAAATCTATATATTAGAGTATCGTAACGTAAGAATGGTATTTGAGGAACAGAACGGTTGTTTTATCCCCACTGGAGATTGGAAGGATGAATCTTGGGTTATCGCTGAAGATTTACGTAAACCAATGTCGGCCTTTCAAATTACCCATCAACATCTCTACTTTGGTAAAAACGCAGTTGTCACAGAGGGAGAAGGCCGTCTAAGAACCTTGCTAAGACTGTTAAATCCCCTCTATTTAGTTCAGTTTATTACTGGAATTATCTGGATTTTAAATGGTTACATCTATGTTACAGTAGGATTATGGATATTTAGTCTTTTTGCTATACTACTCAACTTTTTTAGCGTTAGATCGGTAATTCCTTTCTTGTTTTTTAATCCCCTTGATGAAAACCTTAGAATTATACTGTTTCGAAAAACTCCAATAGTAAAGTAACAGTGTATCGTGGAAACAAGTGTACTCGATTTAAACCTTGAAAGCTTGCTAATTTGTAGGGGTTAGGGCTCACTATGTCTTCCGAGCACCTTGTTCCTGGTGATCTTGTTGATATGGCAAATGTTGATACTTTTATTCCATTTGATGGTTTTGTAATCACAGGAGAATGCTTAGTCAATGAAAGCATGCTGACGGGTAAATATTTTCATTGAAATATGACTAATTGATTGACCGACTTAGGAGAACCATCGCCTATTCGTAAATATCCTGCAAGTGATACAACCATTGATTATTATGATAATACTTATCGTGTTATCCCTCAGGAACTTCGTGGATATTTCCTTCAAGCTGGGACAATACTACTAAGTGTCAGTGGAAGAACCATTGCTGTAGTAGCAAGAACTGCTTACAATACCACTAAAGGGCAGATGATTCGTTCTACCTTGTTTCGAAATAATGCGTCTGGCTATGGTGAACTTTTCAAGTTTATATTTTTTTTCGGGATTTTGAATTTTACTGCCAGTGTCATTGCTATTACTCAAGCCATTAGTCTTCAATTGCCGGTAAAAACCAAGATTTTGGAGATTTTACGCTTATTTTGTGCTTTTGTCTCTCCTTTTTTACCCTTTGCTGTTTCTTTGGGTGTTGGTGTTTCGCTGAGACGATATAAGAAGCGAAACATTGTGTTTTCAGCCCCACAGCTCCATACGTCAAACATTGGGAAGATATCTTTGATTTGTTATGACAAGACTGGCACGATTACTGAAGAAGCTGTAACGCTCCTAGGAGTACAGCCCGTATATTGGAATGATGGTTCTACTGATTTTGGCGATATTTGTTATCAAAACAGTTTATACATTCCAAAAGAATTGCTTCATTTAATGGCCACCTGTCATGATAATCTTGGTGATCCTATTGATGAGCAGATGAGAACTTGGGCAGCTTCTCGAACTGAAGAAAATGTCATTAAAAGGTTCAATTTTCAACCAGAAATTGGTTGCATGACCGTGATAGCTGGAGAAGCTAGTCATTTTACCAGTTATACCAAAGGTTCTCCTGATGTGATTCTGCGCATTTGCAATCCACGCACAATTCCGGCGGATTTTCATTCAATGCTCTTTCGTTCTACCTCCAAGGGTTATCGAGTGTTGGCCTGTGCTTATCGGCCAATTCCAGTCTCTTTACTTAGAGAATCAAGAGATCACTTGGAAAGAGACATGGTTTTCTTGGGGTTTTTGATTTTTGAAAATTGTATCAAACCAGAGGTTCCTCAAGTCGTCAATGATATATCAGAAGCACAAATTAGGCAAATAATGGTAACTGGGGATGATTTGTTAACCTCGGTAACTGCAGCAAGAGCATGTGGTTTAATCCCATTGGAGTCACCTGTGCTATATCCATGCAATAATGGCCTAAAGTATTCATGGGAAGGTATTTACCCAAAACAAGGCTTAAAGGATAAATCGAATCCAAACGACAGTTGTTTGGTCGTTACTGGCGAAGTGATGGATGAATTGATTGAAGCAAATGAAGAAAAGATGATTTCTCAAGTATCTCTCTCAAGAGTTATAACGTTGCTTAGCTTTTAGATAAAGGTTCCATATTCGCCAGGTTTACCCCAGAGGGAAAGAAATTCTTGGTAGAAAAGTTGAAAGAACGTAACTACACTGTAGCATTTTGCGGAGATGGTATAAATGACTATTCTGCCCTTAAAGCAGCAGATGTAAGCTTTTTTCCAAATGGTGAAATTGAACATAAATTTCAGGTTGGAATGGCTTTGACTAATTTAAATGCAACATTTACTTGCAAAATTAAAGGATTAGATTATCTCCCATACATGATTAGTCAGGGCCGTGCAGCTTTGGTCATAAGAAATTCCTTCTTTAAGTATACGACCCTACACAGTTTTGCACAAGCCTTTAGCTCGGTGATATTGTTTTCTGTATCCAGCAGATTAAGTAACAAGCAATTCCTCTTTTTAGACGTATTTCTCCTACTTCCCATGATATTTTTGCGTAAGTTGACATTTTCCCTAATTCTTTGTGTCGTCCATAGTGAGTAGATCAGAAGCACTAACTGCACTCTCTACCTCTCGACCTCATTCAAGTGTCATTTCACCATGGTTTCTATCTTCTCTGTTTGTTCAATTGCTTTATCAATTTGGAGTCCTATTCTTGGCTTTTGTTGCTTTACACTTGCAGCGCTGGTACTCTCCTTCTCTCTCTCTCTCTCCCTCTTTTACTTTAATTTAATGGTTAATTTTACATAAATTGTTTAGGTATGAGCCTCCAGTGACTTCCAAGGAGAGGCTGACGGTAGAATGCTTTGACAATACGGTTATTTTCTACACTTGTGCTTATCAGTGCTTACTTATGCCCTTTATTTTTTATCGTGGTTTCCCTTTTCTTCGACCATTTTACACCAACAGTAACCACCTTCTAATTTGTCATTAGTTCTAATCCGAAAAATTAGTACTCTTTACCTTGATGTTTCTGTTACAAACTGCGGTTGTGGTATTCCTTTTATTCTCCAATAGCAACAACATCCTGGCATTATTGGATTTGAAGCCTCTGCCTTTACAATTCCGCATCAAGCTCCTGGTGATGTCTGTGTTTTACTTTGTATTTGCCAGGTTTATTGAAACCTTTTTGTTCAACAGTTGGAAGGAATCAAGGATTTCCAGCTGTTGCAGCTGATTCAGCCGTTGTTTAAATAAACACGTTGATTTTAAAAAGTATATCATGAAATTCTGTGGCCCAAAAAGAAGATGGAATGTTGAATCGCGTTTTCTCACTTTCTACTCCGCGTCAAACCCTACTAAAACAATTCCGACAATGTCGAGATCCAAATACGCTTATCGAAATCGCGCGTTTGCTGCATAAGCAATACCCCAAACTACCCCCCGATGTATGGATGAAATTGACCTGGTCGGTACAAGTGGGTTCACTACAAGCATCAGCAGCAATCAAGCAACCCAAAGAGTTTCTTTCCCTTGGTTCTTTCAAGGCGGATTCTTTAGAAGCCTGGACAAAGTTGCAAAAAGAATATCTAAGAGCCAACCTTTTATTGTACGAATTTCATAGTTGCAGTAAAAAGTTCAAACGACCTACTCCTCCTCTGATTGATTTGGCAAAGGTTTCATTGTCGCCGCCCACTTTGGAAGAAAGACGACGAATTCTTACTTATGAGCTTGGAAAAGAAGCCACTAGACGTTACCACACTGTTTTTGGACTCTGTTTATTGGCCGATGATTTTACCCGTGCTTATTTCAAGGTTGGATCCTCCTCCTCTTCTTCACGCTTATACAATCCTGATGCCAAGAAACAAGCCTATCCAACCTGGGTATACATCTTGTTTAATCAACTTGAAAAAGATCCGGATTGGCCTTCCAAGGTTATGATGATGCCTCGATTAAGGCGATTGTTGCTGTTGGAGCAGAGTTGGAAGGTAGAATCGTCTATTATGCTAGGAGAAGAGAGGGATTACTTGCAAAAAGCGCTGAATGCTTTTGTCAAGTTGGCCGAGGCACCAGGTAATCAAGTAGAAAAATATCCATTCCTTTCTTATCGCTTGTTGGCAAGATTATCCCGATCAATCACACCCATAGTAGCTGGTCCTGGTGAGCGTAGCACGGCATCTTCATATATCAGGAACAAGTTGAAGCAAAAAAGAATGGATCTTGTCACTCGTCTATCTGAGCTGCTTCAAGCAAGAAAGATTGGTAATACTGAAGAAGCCCAGTTGCTTTGTCAAATTGCTCAACTTCGCTTCACTCCCAAATCTCTCGAGTTGCAGAATACACCTCAGCCTACTAGTCAGGTTGGATGGAACATGAAATTGTATCTCTATCTAAAGATGGGAATGAGAGTAGAACATCAAGAATTACAGCAAGTTTTATTGGATCGATTAACGCATGGTTTTGATAATTACACGGCATCTATGCTGCTTCGCTATTATCCAGGTATTTGGCTGAAGAATCTACTTAGAAAGCAAGAAGAATTAACCAATCCTGACCTGAAGCTAATAACCTCGGGCTTAACGCATGAGCATCAACAGAAATCATGGGATTATGCCGAATTATTGCAGTTGTTGAAGGAGCGAAAGTTAAAGCCAGATATGCCTTTTTGGACCACATTGTCACGACTACAGCTGGAGCAGGAAAATGTGGATACAAAGGAGGGGGATTTGAAAGAACTATGGCGATTGATTAGTGAAAACAGCGATTACTTGGATGTGCGATTTATCAGTAAGTTTTATGAAGTGATAAAAAGTGATGAAGAATTAACCAAATTATTCATTCAAGAATTAAGCAATAATTATCAATAAATTTTATTTGTGTATTTCTCCCCCTTCTTTCTAACAACAATGATGGGAATGGAAAAATCAACCAGTCAAATAATTCAAGAGAATCCTTTGCTTAAGAAATTGTTGATTTCACTGGTAGAAACTATGGAGACAAGTACTCCGGCTGTTGTTAAGACCAAGGTTTTCCTCACCTTCTTCTCGCATTTAGAGGCTAGAAAAGCAGATAGAATGAACAAGCACAATTTATCATTTGGTATGAAATAGAACAAATGGCATTACTGGAAGACTCTGCCTTTTCGCTAGTATAATTGTCCCTTAAGCACATTATGACGCTAGGACAAGAAATTAAGAGAGTTTATTTATAATCCACTAGGCCCTCCTAGCCAATCATTGGAGGAGATGAAGAGGTATTCTTTTATTGGGATGAACAGGTAGTGAGAGAGAGTGTGAGAGAGATTAGAGAATTAAAACAACGTTTAGAGGAAAGGATAGTTGAAAAGTACAACAATTTAAAACCTTTTCTTCCAACTTCCTCTCCAACATCCACTTCAACTGGTAAAGATTTGCAAAGGTTGAAAATTCAAGAAATGTTGGAATCTTATCAAAAAGTATCCTCTTCTACTACGATGCTTAATTAAGCTGGGCGGCGGCGGGGGAGATCATGGCTAGGTTAAATTCATCGATTATTTGGAGCTTGGAACCAAAAGTTTTCAAACTTGTGCGTGTTTATAATGGTTATCTTTGGCAATTTGTCGAAACTATTGCTTTGAAGCTTCAATTAGTCCTCTCACAGCGACTTTTACAATTGCAAGATTCTTCCACCCAACAAATGTTACAATTTGTGCAAGCTAAGCTTAGCAAGGAAAGACATCGTCTCTTGTTGATCATTTCCTCGCAAAAGAAAGCTCTAAGAGATTATGCGATTTTGGGTGAAGCCTTTCAATTAATGGCCAAGAAATACGCACTCGTATTACAGGGAATCCAACAAGTGACCGAAGATGTTGCCCGTTTAAACCAGGAACCATAATAATTGACACATAAAATACATTTTTATTTCTTTTGCTTTTCGTATGCGTACAATTCACACAAATCACGTCCCTTGAGAAGATACCACGTTCATTGGCGGCGATAACAACACTGCATGAGGAGTGGAAGGAGCTTTGTCATCTGATCCATGTTGTTGTTGCTGCTGCTGCTGCTGCTTAAAACGCTCATTTCTTCCACTAGGCGGGTTAGAATCTCCTCTCTCTGTCATTGGCTTCTTGCTGCTCGTGCTTCGGTAAAACTTTGACGAATCCGCGTTGGTCCAAAACCGTGTTCGAGTTAGCAAATGGTGCGGTTGCCATTCGTCCACTTCGACAGTTCCCGGCTCCTGCCAACCAAACCAATCTTGATCATATTTGAACTTTTCTGGGACTGGTTCTTCGGGATTCCTAACTGGACGCTGATCAATGAACACGCGTCCAAATCTTCCCACACGACGCCGAAACACTCCTCCCGTTGAACTAGCTTTCGAAGGAGTATGGAATAAGGCATCAGGCGTCTTATTGGGAAAAGGAAAGAAGGATTGTTCAGTTACATCTTCCCAACCACTGTCTTGCAATTTCCTCTTTTGCAACTCATTTTCTAGCTTTCTTTGCAAGGCTTCTGCAGCATTGATCATTCGCTCCTCAAAGGCTACTCCTCCTCCTCCTCCTCCACTCGCATGGGCCAGCGCTGAAGAGGCTGAGGAATTCGCAGAACCTCTCTTCAGCTTACTCAACGGAATCACCACTTTAGGAATGGGCGGCTCTTTGCGCTTTCGAACAAAATGGAACATCCCCTCTGGCTCCGTCGTTAAACCCAATTTTCTCTTAGTCTCCCTCAACACGCATTTCTGCAAAAATGCCGCCTTGTTCAAACAAAGAGATTCTCTATTCATTCGTTCTCGCTTATCTGTCATTTCTGCTAATTGTTTCGCCAGTTCCAGCTCAGTTTGCAGTTTCCTTAAACGCTCCAAACACTGAGCTTCAGATCTTCTGGTTTTCCGCATTGGTTTGACGTCTCTTCTTCTAAAACACACAAATGGGTCATCGTCATTGCTCCAAGTTTCCACCGTCTTCAAGGAAGGCATGACGTGACAATCGAGGTACTCTTTCGCTCTCGAGGACCAATGCTCAAAGATTGCTCGGATAGCCTCGGGTTCTCTTATGTTCTCTGGCCATTTCGCCTTGTGATACTTGACGGGAGAGTCCATCTTGATGACAAAATGATCCCAAGTCGGCAACTCATATTCGCTCTACAATTTGCACGGTTAAAGAGGAAGAAAGGGAAAAGGCAATTACCGAACGAGGCATAACCTCGATCCAATAAAGCGCTTCTTCCAGTGCATCTCTAGAAATGGCCGATCCGGGTTGACACTTGGCATTCCAATTGTTCAGCCAGTTTCCATCGATTTCATCCAACGAATACGGACATCCGCATAAATCTTCCACGGTTTGGGACGATTTGATATAAGACACGGGAAGACGAAAGGGCTGGACAGGGAGGGCCTGATACTCCTCGTCGGGCACCAGGTCAAAGCCGCGGGTTGGAACGTAAACGTCAGCAACCTTGGCATTACTAGTCAATGCAGCCTGCTTTGCTGAAATGACAGCTTGAAGATGGTGTTCCTAGAGCGCTCAAGGTTAAGCCACTATCTATTCAATCACGTGAACTAACCGACTCCTCATCCTTCTCAACACCAGTCTCTACCGCAGCCACCGACCGCTGCACGGCGTTGTTAGCCTCCTCCAAATCGGGGATCTCATGAAGTCTAAACACCTGAACGCAGCGCTTGTGGTCGACTTTCCTGGTGCGTAATTGGTTCTTTTTCATGACCTTGCAAATCCCCGTTGTAAAGCTGGAGAAATCCCTCGAGTGTTGAACCTTGAAGCCTTCCTAGTTACGAATATACTAGTTAATATGGTTAAACTTGCAAGAAGAGCAAGATCTAACCAACACATTTTGAAAACTATGCTGTTTGTGAAAAATCCAACTTTTTTTTTCCACTTCGTTGCAAGTGTGATGGGAATCTGTATGTGACGTCAGAGTTCTGACGTCATGACTTTTATCTTGTTTTTGTTAATTATTTTAATTTCAGGAATTATTTATTTTTGCTGTTTAAATAAAACTATTTCTTTTGTAGTGTAAGCAAAAATTATTTCACTGCTTCAAGTAAAGTGAAAATATAGCACAGCTATAAAGATTTATTTGTATTGTAAATGTCCTCTCTCTCTCTCTCTCTCTTGTGCTTGACTAATAAACAGCCGCAATCACCAATTGACCCACATCGCCATAAGTGCAGATGTCACTGCCTCTAGGGACAGGGGTACTGGTAAACAATTTGAGGGTGCTCTTTACGGAATCAATGGTATTGGCATTAACACCAAGAACGGCATAGGTCAGTCCCTTGCTTTGACCAGGATAAACTGTGGCTATGGTTTTGAGGTTACTGCGGATGCCATCGCAAACCGGGTTAAGGTCAGGATTGGCCTTGCAGTTGACTCCGAAGCGAGCATTGACCGCAGCGGCAACATCGGCCGTGCTTACCGTAACCTGTTCGGGCAATTGGCAGAAGCAAAAGTATCGCAAGGTCTTCAACTCGCAATAGGCAAAGGCATTATACCTCGAATCCAAAGCGGTATTGGCATAGTTATCAATTGTCTTTTGTCTATCCTTGTTGGAAGCTTGGGCATAATTAATAGAACAAGACCCGCTGATATGGTTATCTTTTAGCGCCTGATTAAAGTCGCCATCATCCATGTATTGTGACAGCGCATTGTATAGATCGTCATTTTGTTCAAATTCCTTTAATCCCTTTGCCTTTCTTTTGGTGTTGTATTGAGCACGGACTTGACCTTCGAGGTCAGTTTCTGATGCTTGGATAGTGCAAGCAAAGAGGAAAATCACCACCAGGGAGAGAAGCATTTTTGTGTTTTTTTCTTGCGGGGGAGTGGGAGGTGTCTGCTGCGAGTTGAGGAGTGAAGCGGTGAGAAAGAATGAAAATTGGTTGGAAAAAGAATTTAAGAGAAATATTTATGGTTTAATATGGTATGGTCATGTGATATCATAGCCTGTTTAGGTGTTTAGATGACACGTGATGTCACATTTTTACCCCTTTTAGCCTATTGTAATCCTAACCAGGCAACCAGAATTTAAATAAAACCTCCACTTTGATAAAAAGAAGTATTTGCTGTTTAAAACTTGGGATAAATCAACAGTCCCCCATCCACAGGTATCACCACTCCTGTTACATAAGAAGAAGCTTTGGAGGCCAAATAGATACAAACTCCTACTTTCCTTATTAAACACACACACACAGCGAGAGAGAGAGCATAGAAATAGTGAGAGATTACCTGCCATGTCTTCAGACTTGCCGATCCGTTGTAGTGGAATCCCTTCAACAATCGCATCATGACCTTCTTCCAAAACTGCTTTGGTCATCTTGCTAGGAAACGGCCCTGGTGCTACAGCATTCACCGTTATATGGCGAGCGGCTAAACGGGCAGCCAAGTGTTTGGTCAGATGATGAACGCCAGCCTTGGAGGTGGAATAAGCAAAGGTAGGAAATCCAGGAACTTGGATTCCTTCAAAGAACATAAACCCCTTAAAAGGAAATAAATACCGTTAACTGAGCCGATGTTGATGATTCGAGCAGGATCTTCTGCAGTAGCTGCCTTTTCCAAAAAAGGAAGAAATCTACCGTCATTATTACCAAATCAGGCGATACTTTTGAGAAAGCGTAAATATCCGCTTCACATTTAAGGTCAACAGTTTCTAATCCTTTTTAGCACAACATCAAATTATCTGCTTACATCCCAGGCTTGTTCAGGAAATGTTTCGATTCTTTCTGCCCACTACCATCATCAACATCATCATTAACAACAACAACAACAACAACAACATCATCATCATCAGCAGCAGCAGCAGCAGCAGCAACAACAACAACAACAACAACAACAGAAAGAAGAGAAAAGAGTTACATTAGCGCCAGCATTGTTGACTAGTACATCCAATTCTACCCCATTTTTCAGTACTTTTATCCCATCAAAGCCAATTACTTGACTCGAAGTTAGCAAAGTTCTCAACCAACGCCTCAACTTGGTCCAAATATTGCAGGTCCACCGTGAAACTCTTGCAAAAACCTCCGACTTTTTCGGCCATTTTTGATAATCTCGCTTCTTGGTTGGAGAGGGCCTTCTCATCTCTGGAACAAAGGTACACTCTACAACCAGCCTGGATAAAACCTTCCGCAATCATCAATCCCACCCTTTTTCTCTTATTACCCCCGCCCCTTTATCAAGAAAGACAAAAAATACCCTCTGGCTCCTCCAGTGATTAGGACTACTTTGCCCTTGACGTTGAATAATTCCATTTCTTATTTATTGTTGAAAAAATCACCTGCCCAAAAACAATCAACAAAAAAGAAACGATGGATGCACCACCTCCACCTCCGCCATCCAATGCTGATCCCCATGGAGATCCCGAACAGGCGATCTTGGAATTATTACAATCCATGGAAACCTATCGTCCAGTGGTACATTTATCACAAGTTAACAATATAACAAGTAAAAAGATTCCTGATGCAGTGTTGGATTATTATTTGTTGAAATCGGGCTTTAATTGCCAGGATATTCGAGTGTACTTTTACTCCCCTTGCCAAACTTACCCTAGGTTTTAGAAAAAGATTATTGGGTTTGGCTGCTCAGAAATTTGTCTCTGATGTAGCAGCCGATGCGTACAAATTCCATGCAATTAGAGAGCAAAACGTTAGAGAACGCGCAAGAGGTGGAAAGGGCGCCAAGGTAATCTTAGCGGGTTAAGCATTAAACTTCAATAAATGATAGGAAAAACGGGCAGTACTAACAGTGGAAGATTTAGCAGCGGCCATGCAGGAATATGGGACAAATGTTAAAAAGCCCGATTATTATGTGTAATTATCACACAATATGTGTAATTATCACAATATGTGATCATGTGCAACCCCAAAGTATGTGTAAGAAATAAAACCACTTCAATTATGGCCGCCAAAACCTCTCTTCTCCTTCCTCTTCTGCGTGCTCCTTCAAAGGTGTTGGTACAAAGAACTTTTCCTGTGCTGTTGTTCCTGCTGCTGCTGCTGTTACTTCCGATGGTTTACTTCCCCCCGGTAGTGGTGTCAGATTCACCACGTCCATTGTGTCTGTTCGAAGTAGCTGTTTTGTCTGCAATTTCGCCGCTCCTCCACTCATAAATCGCTTATTTGCCAAGCTTTTTCTCCTTTCAACACTAATCGATGGTTTTCTCCCTGGTGTATAATCCTTCATTTTCCCCGCTTCCTCCTGTTGGCTGTTATAGATTTCTTCTGCTTGCTGGCCTGCCGTTGAAGGACCTCCCAACATGGATTCTTTCTTGGGTTTACTCGCTGAATGACGTCGAGGAAAGTAGAAAAACTTGGAATCTTGCTCTTCATCCTCCAGCTCAAAAGATTCCACAGAAAAATCACCCGGTTCAGACTTGTAAGTAATTCCACTAGAGTTTTTCTTGGCCTTGTTGTTGTTGTTGTTGTTGTTGCCTAATCCATCATCAGTGCGACTTGGATCTTTTTTCAATAAAACTTGAATCAAATTATAAAGCGTAAATATCAACAAAATAAGCAGCACAAGCAGATGAAAAACCACCAAGCCAAAAGAAACGTCATCTCTTTCAACCTGGCTTAACCCAATTTCTGGAAGTTGTATCAACACCAGCATCATTGCACCAACTCTAGCTGTAGCCAAGGCAAAGGTGCATTGGTTAATAACGCTGGAAAAGTAAGGTCGAATCAAAAGAATTGAAGAAAGCATTATAGCTTCTATAGCCAAACAAATTGACACCTGTGCTATTCCGCTTGCTTGTATCAAACCCAGAGTCACTGCGTAAACAAAGCGTCGAAAGATGGGAAAAACGCAAAAGAAGATCTTCCTCAAGTCCAGTGTATTGTACAAAGGTCCCAACCTTAACATTATGGCTCGATTTGAGAAGAGAACTGTTCGAGGCTCCGTAGAAATCAACAAATGCATCAAATAAAAAGGGATAATAACCATCAATGAAAGAATTATTGAGGCAAACACCATCAGCACCAATGATTGACCACCCAGCATCAATCCATAGAGACATACCATAGTTAGTGGGAAATAACACATATGGAAAAGTCGATGAAGTAAACCTTTTTAGTGTTAATTTTCAACATTTCTTAAAGAAAAATTTACCAAGAGTAGCACTGTGAATGTATAACAAAATGGTATGTGCACTTTCATCTTTAGCAGGGATTTCGTTGAATTTCCCTCTACTTTTCTTAATCAAATATACCACCATGTATGTAAGCCCTCCCAGTGTGGCAATCACCAAGATTGAAAAGGTAACAGTCGATAGCACTCGAATTAACAGTCCCCCGCTAGGAGCATCTACTACGCTTTCATAAGATTTTATGCCAATCCAGGTATCCGAGGAAGTGTCAGAAAAAGTATTCGTGTTATTAGCAAGATTCGTAGCCCACTGATTAACAAATCCCACATTCCAATCAAAAAAACTCCATTTAAAAGTGGTGGTAAACTGACGATACCATGGAGGACTCTGATTAGCCAAGACACCCGTAGCGATGATAAACTGAGCATATTCCCAAATAATAATGCCACCAGGCAAGCGCAGGGTAGTTCCCTCTCCTGACAAGTACGATAAGAACCTTGCTTTGCGGTATTTCACGCTTTCCAAGATCCCCAGCAAAAGGTTTAATCCCACTAAACCCAGACCACATGCAGAGATAATCCAGTTAGCCAAGCCAGGATGTTGTCTGACTCTAAAGCTGGAACAACCCAAGCTTGCAAGAGTATCATTTTCCGAACGATATTCCAGTTTCACCATCAAGTCCACAAAAGGAAGTAATGTTGGAAGAGTTATATTCTACCATACGCACACACAGAGAGGGAGAAGAACAAGATTAAAATGTGAAAAAAAAGAACTTACTCTAGAAAAACTAAATCTACCCGGTGGAAAAGGACAAGTTGGAAATACATCACAAGCTTCTACTAGAGATTCAAGAAGAACTTTATGGTCCAGACTAGTAATATCTACCACAAAGCGAGCATTGTGCTGTGGGTTGAAACCATTCAAGGTGACATTGGTAAAACCAGAAGCATTGAGTGTCAAAATGTTGGAGTTTGGTGGTAATTCCCAGTCGATCGTTTGAAATACAATCTGCGGATCACTTATACATGCGCTGATGTTTGCACCGCGCGAAAATGGAATAAATGCGAATAAGCAACAAAAAAGAATGCTATAGAATGCATACATTGAAGATGATGATGATGGGAGTGGGAGGGAGAAGAAGGAAGAGGGAAATTGGGTAACAAAAAATTTACCGTATAAAAATAGTTTTCCAATCATTTTTATTTCCTGATTTATTTATTTGACTGCTGCAAAGACCTGTTCCTTTCTCTTGTCAAACTTGTAGTACTTGGCCCCTTAGTACTTGTCACTTGGTACCTGTAGCCTTCTCAACTAGTACGGGATCAGATTGCTAGAGTCAAAGTGCTACTGCTGCTTTAGTGGTCATAAACCTGTGTGCTATTTTACCAGGTAGAAAGGAGTAGAATTTCAATAAACTTGGGCCCTCTCACGTGACTAAATCACGATCTTGGTTTGTCATGTCCCCTCCTGGTATTTGCATTTAGTCCAATTGAATTGAACATTATTATTGAAAATAGAAAGAGTTAAAGAACCTGATGTCGTTCAACTACCAAAGCCTGAAGAAGAAGAAGAAGTAGAAGAGGAAGAGGAAGAAGTAACAAAGTTGAATCCAGATGCATCGGGTAAACTTTTCGCCGGATCTGAATAGATTAACCCCATATTGTAGCTACAACCAGTGCTGCAAAGAAGAAGAAAAAGAAGAAGCCAAAAAAGAAAGAATTGACTCAAGTTGATTTAACCATCCCAGTGAGCAAGCTTTACCCAAGTGGTAAATTCCCTGTTGGACAAATTTGCGACTACGGTGCAGAGTACTATTTTTATTTTCTCCTCCCCGCTTATGTAGAATAGTAACGTTTGGAGAGCAAAAAATGAAGAGAAAATCCTAGCAGATAAAGCCAACGAATCTGACCTCAATTTGATCAGGAAAGCAGCAGAAGTTCATCGTCAGGTAGATCTTTTCTACTGATTGATCTGATTGTGGGAATTGTAATAGGTTAGAAGACATGTAGCATCCAAAATCACCCCAGGAATGCTTATGATTGATATTTGTGAAATGGTGGAAAACGGCACTCGTACTTTGATTGAAGAAAATGGCTTGGAAGCTGGAATTGCCTTTCCTACCGGCTGTTCCTTGAACCATTGTGCTGCACATTACACGCCCAATAGTGGAGATAAGACGGTATTCCAAGCAGGAGATATTTGCAAGATCGATTTTGGAACTCAGATTAACGGTTACATTATTGACTCGGCTTTTACCTTTTCTCTAACGCCTGAACACGCTCCTTTGATTGCTGCAGTTAAAGATGCCACCAATACAGGAATCAGAGTTTGTTTACCCCGCTTGCTATTAATGAGACGGTGTACAGGAAGCAGGAATTGATGTCAGACTTTGTGACATTGGTGCAGCAATCCAAGAAGTTATGGAATCTTATGAGGTTGAAATTAACGGGAAAACTTATCCAGGTATTTCCCCTTCCTTTTTTCTTGACTTGACTCACTTCTCCCTAGTTAAGCCGATTAGAAATTTGAACGGACATACCATAGGAAGATACCAAATCCATGCAGGAAAGAGCGTTCCAATTGTTAATAATGGCGATCAGACCAAAATGGAAGAAGGAGAACTCTATGCCATTGAAACTTTTGGAAGCACTGGACGCGGCTACGTGCACGAAGATATGGAATGCAGTCATTACATGCGCAACTTCGACTTGGACCACGTCCCCATTCGTCTCCCCAGAGCAAGACAACTCTTAAACACCATTAACAAGAACTTTGGTACTTTGGCTTTTTGTCGTAGATATTTGGACCGACTTGGAGAGACCAAGTATTTGCTGGCTTTGAAGAATTTGGTTGATCATGGAGTGGTCAATCCTTATCCGCCTCTTTGTGACATTAAGGGAAGTTTAACTGCGCAATTTGAACACACTCTCATGTTGAGGCCGACTTGTAAGGAAGTGTTTAGCAGGGGAGATGATTATTAAGACAGAGAAATATTTCAATTATTGGTTTCCTACACATATTGCTAATCCTATTACCACCAAAGACATTCCAATAATTGTTCCTATTATTTATTTTAGCGTTATATCTTGGTAAATATGGTACTTTTGTCTAATGATTCTTCTCCTAACCACCAACCTGAGAGTGTAGTGAATAAAAAAGTAAGTCCATTAACTAGAGGTACAGTAACTGTCATGTCTTTGACCCTTTGAATTAATACTCCTACCCCAAAAATTACCTGTAAAACTCAAGGTATAATAAAACAAGATCGATCCACTCAAGTTTAGCATCAAGGGAAGCGAATACTAATGGTCATCTTCTGTAGTAATAATAATACCTGCCAATAAAATAAGGTTTTCAATATTTTTATAAATAGCGGGGTATTCTCTTCATAAGAAAGGTTACGAGACGCTCTTCTTATGAAAGGATTGGTTAATCCCCAACAAATCCCCACCAACAATAAACCTGTTTCGTGTTTATAGTAAAAGTAGGCAAAAAGTGTTACCAAGAATCATCTTCCAGCAGTATTTCACGTGATCAAAGTCAATTTCTGTAAACAATGTTGGTGACCAAGACCTTATTACCATCGCCCATAATCTTGCAAATGTTTATCGGCGATTTTCTTAAGAAAAGTGAGGAATTAAGCTGTGTTTTTGTCAAGGTACCGTTTAATTAAGGATTGGGGTGAATCCAGAAATAGCCGGATTATTTGGAACTATATGCCATCACCAGCATGGGAAACCTGGTGTTAAAGTCTAAACAGGCATACTTTTGTCGTATAAAAGCTGTAATTCTTTACAAATCTGGTATTTCTCCTACCACTCTCCTAAGATTATGAAAAGATGGCCTTTTGATTACTACTGATACTGGGAATCTGCACATATTGACCTATGATGCTGAATTGCATCGTTTCCAATCCCTAAAACAGGTTTTTTTTCCCACCTCAAATATCTCTTAATTCTTGATGGTCTGGTAGATTTGTTTTACTACTCCTGGTGTCAATTTCGATACACTTGGATTTAAACTCGCTGTCGATCCGCTTGGGTATCCTTTCCTTTCTTTTCCCTTAATCAATCTGCTTAGTTTGATCCTAGCGATAGGATCTTGGAAAGATTCACTTTCCTTAATTTCTCTCTCCAACCCTAGCTTATCAGCACAGGTAAGCTTTAGATTAAAATTTTTGATTACGAGTTTGGTAGGAAATACCAATGTTGGGAGTTATCCTGCAACTTGCCATGTTGAACTCTCCAATAAAAAACACAGTTGTACTATTAGCATTGATTTTCAAGTAAGTTTCCTGACTATAGGGAAAGGTAGTAACTCTAGGGGAAATAGCGAAGCACAGAATAAAACATCAATTGTGGTTTTTACTTGTTCTATCAATGATGATCGGGATCATAAGGTCAGAGCTGACCCCAAAACCCTAGATTTTCCTGGTAATATTTCCCTTGGTGTAATGGGTATTAATGAAGATGAAAGATCTTAGCATTTATGCCAAAGTACTGGCCCTTCCATCTCAAAACTACTTTATGGTAATCGATGAACAAGGCGTTTTCATCCTGCCGGTTGATCGTTCCGAGGATTGGATAAAGGCAGAAATACCCCGTGAAAATGTAGGAAGAGTTCCAACCGGTATGTCTTTATCCAACCTAACCAAGTTCACCTGGGGAAAAAGTTGTGGCAGCGACGGTAGTTCATACAAATGATAAACCAATCTCAGAAATACCCGAAGTTGTGTTTATTAATGAACGAGAAAAGATATTCGGGGTATTTAGTCAGCCTGGACAGTTCAAAAATATATTGGTTAAAAGGCTTGAGGCGATGGTCAAGACGGTTCCTTCCAACATTTTGGCTTTTCATTGGGTTAATCGTTCCAGCTTTATAAACGTCGATCGTTTTCGCATACTTTTGTCTGAAGAATCAACAGATACTCTCTTATTGGGAGATGATGGATCAGAAATCCTGGTACCATTACCCATGAAATTACACAATTGGGGCCCTTTCTTTGATTTAACTGCCTCGGATTTTTACAAAGAAAGCATTGAACAACGTGGTAATTCTATCCTGATTATTAAAGTTTCTACATCGCAGTAAAGGAAACTCTTTACCTATGCGCTGGTTATGGCAATGAAGGAACCGTAAGAGAAGTACGTCGCGGTTTTGAATTAGACTTGATTACAAGCACGGAAGCGGAATATCTTGGGTTTGATCTCCTCCCTTATTCCACCCTCATCTCTTGTTGTAATGTTTGACCCATAGTGCCACGTCTTTATGGAATTTATCCCTTGGGAGCAAAGGTTATATCTTTATTTCATTTGCCTTGGCAACTCGAGTACTTTGTCTAAAAGGTTTCCTTCTCAACTTTGTAGGTCTGATAATGTAATGAATAGATAATGTGATGGAAGATGTATCCGAGGATTTTCCATTCAAATCCAGCTCGAATACATTGTTTGTGGGTTTACTTGACAAGCTGTTTATTCAAGTTTGCCCTGATGGTGTTTATTTTGCCTCTCTTTCATCATCATCTTCTTCCTGGTATATCTGAAGTCCATTATTATGACAAGATGGAATAGGGAATTTTTAACCTCTTGGAAACCTTCTTTGGATGAACGAATTACTACAGCCTTATTGGCCGATAATCATCAATTGATCCTAGCCACAACGACTGGCCTTACTCATAATCTCTTATCATTGCAACTGGAGCAAAGGTACTTTTCCCTACTGTTTATTTATTTTTGAATAGTCAAGCGTTTTCCTTTAAGCAAGGTTTCTGTATTCCCATTCCCCATGAAATTTGTGCTCTTTTTTACACCGAGCAATTGAACATGTAATTATTACCCATTTCACAAGATATAACTAAATTAGGTCTCTACGATCAAAGCCTGTTTTGGTAATTGCGACTTTACAACCCAGTATTGAATTTATCAACCTAAGTTCACTTCAACCCATTCCGAACTTGAATTTCCAATTTTGTAATCTTTCCGTTGAGATACCTAACTCCCCTTTTTTTGCATAATATAGCCAACACTGCAGAAAGCTTTGGATTGATAAAAATGGATAAAGAAAAATCCATTTTATTAATAGGTTTTCGCGATGGATTGTTGGGTCAAATATGGCTTTCCAATAGAGAAAACTTGACGCTTAAACCAAAGGTTGACTTGATGGTAATAGGATATAGTCCTGTAAGGATAGTTAGTTTAGACGAATCCACTGTTATCTTGTTAACAGAAAAATCGTTGATACTAAGTTGGATTAATGAAAGGTTGATGATGGATCATTTAATTCATCCCTTGATAGATCGAGTAAGTCTTTCTTATTGATTAGCTAAAAGCTGGGAGTAGATTGGTTGTGCTTGTGAATTTTCATCCTTCTCTGACCCAAATAATGCCAAGAAAATACCAATTATGTTTATTTCAAGACAAACCTTGCATTTTGGACAAGTAAGCAAGGCGATAAATTTAATATTTCGTACAGTTGCTCATTTAAAAGTACTTTTCTTTTTATTCTCCTTCCTAATGATGAAAAGTAGAATCCCAGAAAAATCATGTTTGATCAGGTTACTAATAAAGTCGTGGTTATTTGTTCTCCAATGGATAAAAAAACAATATACTCCAAGGCTATCCTGCTTGATCCCATCAGAGGAGTTGTATTGGCAGAAAAGCTGATGAATCCTGGAGAAAAAATTTATTCACTTTACAGTAACTTCTATGTGTTGTTGTTGTTGATGCTGATAACTCTACCTTAGATTGGATGATTACTGGGAAAAAGAATTATCGATATATTTGCTTAGGAACGGGTCGATTAGCACAAACATCTAACATTCCTTCACGTTTATTGATTTACAACATAAGAAAGGTCAAAGAATCTACAAGTACCATGGCGCCAGAAATTATAAACGAAGTTAGATATGAGTTTAAACTGGTATGGGAGGCTGAATTGCCTGATTCCATAACGGCTATTGTTTCTTACAAGCAAAAGTAACACTTTTTGTTTCATTTACGCGCCCCTAATACAAATAGTTATTTGGTCTTGGCTTGTAATCGAAAGGTAATTATGATGTATTTAGACACTATTAGCAAAAAGTACCTTTTATATCACCTTAGTGGTCATATCAACAATGGGGTGTAGATTGGTAAATGTTTGTTCTGTCGATATGCGTTGGTCAGTGGTATCTTTGGCAGTTGATGAAGACAAGATATTGATTGGCTGTCAATATGACTCAATTTGTGTTTATACTTTTGATCATAACCTCAAGCAATTGGAATATTACAAGAGGTGTTTCTTTGCTTTAATAACCGTCTCTTAAATCACCGTAGTGATAAAACTTCTAAACGCTTGACCGGATGTCGAGTAATACAACCACGACTTTACCTGGGATATGACTGGTTTGGAAGTTTATTTACGCTTACTCCACTTGAAGGAGGTTACTCCCCCTCACCTTTAAGCGACTAAATATCGTAAAGAATCATTAGATACTAAATTGGACACTGTTTCAGCCATTGGCATTACTGGGACTGTTTGGAATTGCATTCCTGCTCAAATTTGCGCTCCTCATATTTCTGATTCAAATTATGAGCAGAAAATCTTGATAGCTTGTACGTTGAATGGTTCACTTGTACAGGTCAAAACACTATCGCCACAAGTTTATGAGTTGTTGAAAAGGTTGGAAAGATTATTGGTAGCGAAGAAACCACCTTTTCTTGGTAATTACTTTTTGCATAGTTGGAAGTATTTACCATGTTGTAGGAAATGATCATTTTGCTTTTAGAAGTCAAGCTTGTCCATTTATGCAGGCGTTGGATGGGGATTTGTTGTTGGATTGGTGGGATAATTCCACTGTGCTTGAAAGAACTGGCTTGCTAAGACTGGATTTCCTATTACCGTCAGAAAACACCGATTCTTGGATTAGGGATAATTATAAAAAGATACAAGCGGCAATTTCAGAGCTTTAGAATGAAAGGAAGAGAATAATTAACAAAGAAAAAAAAGGCACTTTATTTCGAATGACTTGCAACATGCTGCTTTTTCCCAACAAATTACATGAAATCATCAAATTCATCCTCCACATTTCCATAGTCAGTTATATCAATCTCTGCACCTTTTCCTACAACTTGGACAGCCGGCTTCTTGGCACTCTGAACAGACGTTCCCTTCTTCTTGGTCTTATCCTTGGAAGCTTTGAGCTTTTCATTGGCCAGCGTGGTTAAAACGCTATTAATTTTGCGTATTTCCACATCTTTCAATGGCAGCACCAAATCCCTGATAAAATCGGTCAAAAAGGCATGATAAAGCCCCTGGCTTTGTAATTGATGAAGTTTTGCTACTAAGCCGTTGGAGAGTTGATCGAATTCTTCCTTGCTCTTGATGGTAGCTGTGGTTTGTCCAGTCAAGACTTTGATCCAATGTTCTTCACTAAGAGTGGCTTCTTCCTTGGTGAGTTTGGCAGTGCCTACGCCTGAGAACAAATCATTGGCATTTTCCAAATCTGCCGCTTGTTCCAAAGCCAACAATCTTGCTCGTTTTTCCTCCGCTGTTTCTTCAACCACTAATCCCTTAAATTAGCAAACTCCAGAACATAACCTATTTGATTCTTTTTTTTCTTGGCTGATTCTTCCAACTTTCGTTCCGCCAAACGTTGTTCTAATGGCACTTTTTTTCGCACGGGTGGTAATTTTTTCTGTGCTATTTGAGCTGGTGTTGGCTCCTCCTCCTCCAATTCTTCTTCCCAAGATGCCTAAAAAATCCCCCAATTACCATTACTGTCCCCCTCACCAAAGTTCTACCTTGACATTATCTTCAGCATCTTCGTCGTCCCATGCATTTTTAGGGACAGAAGATATTACCGTAGGCACCGGCGCGTCATAGTCTTCATCGTCTAAAACACCAGTTAGGGATGTGAACCCCTCGGGCAGATGTACCCCAATTATCTGCCATTTTTGCTTTGTCCAATAATCCAAACGGTGATGTTTTACAAGAATGAAAAAAAATATAGTCACTCCTCTCTTCTTTTTTCTCAACCTAATTTACAATTTGAAGAAAAAATTATTTGGAAAAGATATAAATTCTATTTAATTTATTTGTATCATACTCAGCTCGACTCAACAATGAATGCCTACTCTATAAACCTGTGGTTTATGCAGTCACGGTGATAAACACTGAGGATTTAAAGTAAAATAAGTCTCCGAAGGCTCTAAATAGTCGAATTTTATGGTTGAACAAATTGGTAAACTAAAATTGATAAGGAGATTTTGTTAAAAGGGAAATTCTATTCCTCTGTTTTTAACAAAGGCCCATTTCCCAATGGTACTATGCCAGTAGGATTAATCTGTAGATGGCTTTCATAGTAATGACGCTTGATATGTTCCATATTCACCGTGGATGCTACCGATTCCAATGCATAAACTTGTCTTAACCATCTCAATATATTTGGATAATGTCCTTCGATTGATTTGATATTACATTTGAAATGTCCAAAATAAACCGGATCAAATCTACAAATGTTCAGAATGCAGGTAAATTATCTACCTAACAATTGTCGTAAACAAACGAATGTCAGCTTCGGTCAGAGTTCTTCCAACCAAATATTCCTTGTTGCTCAAGATAACTTCAATTCTGTCCAACGATGTAAATAACGCTTGGCAATTTCTTGCATCTTTACCCAACATGAAACCTTTCTAAAAAGTGGCACTTACAAGCACTCTGACTTGCAGCAAATCCAGACTACCTCAATTATGGTAAATATCTAGAGAAATATCAAACCTTATATACACCATTATTTACTACCCAAAAGTTGTAAATTAGTGAGTACAAAGCCAAATTTACCAGTGTCATATATCCAGGAGTTGACCTCATCAATCTCTCCGCGTAAAACTTGGGGATAAAAGTCCAATTCAGGATGGTATTTTGGGTCATTTGCTAAAACTTCATCAAACGCTGAATTCAACATTCGAATAATTTCGGAACTTTCATTATTTACTGATTCCACACCCTTTCTAACAACTATAACCAGCATTAAATTACCAATAGTTTTCAGCTTTTTATCCCATAAAACTGGCACGGTATATCTCTCTATCTCTTATTAACCCCTGTTATTGTCAATCGCTTACTGTTATAAGTTGGCAAGGCTTCATGGTATACTTCTTTTAGATAGGTTTTCCCCATTACATGATCTACTGTAGCACCAGGGAATTCGTCATTAGAAGTCGCAAATCTCCAGCCATTCTCTCTCAACAAATACTATTTACACCCATACATTCGTCAAGTATAAATGTGTGAGTAAAAGACTTGCATGAGTAACGCTGACTCCGATAACATGTTCAAGCCCCTTTAGAGCTCTAACTATCAATGTACGATGAGCCCAAGGACAGGCTAAACTGACATATAAATGATATCGATCTCTGACAATACAGGCGTCAATTGGAAAATTTATAATAATACATTTCCGGCTCAAACATGGTTCCTTTGGCTATAAAATCCCTGAAATCACTGGTTTGTCTCTTGAATTCTCCATCTGGACTGTTAGTCCATTTAAGAATCCCTGGAAGAGCAGCTGTGGTCGAGTTTCCGGACATTGACCTTTTGAAAAATGAACAGAAATTTTTTGGCTTTATAAACATTAATTTCGTCGGACAATATTTTGATTCATTCAATAGTAGCTGATATTTTCGATGCTTGTTGCAGTATCTTGAGACTGCTGAGGCCGAAAGAGTTGGACTAAGATATACTGATAAAACGCTGCAACATGGTGACACGCTATGCTCGTTCCAGAGATGATATCCCCTGAATTTCTGGGCTAATTAGAGCAGATACATTACCTCAACTATTGAATATTGAAGAATATCACAATTTCTATCCGAAATTCGGGAGTTTAAGTGTTATTTTGCTTCGTATAGAGAAGATTTATCCTAACACTATTCTGCATTCATCTAATCCTTTTCCATGGTCCTGGTTTTTACTTCTTTGTTTTTATTTTGAGACGATATACACGACACAATAATTGAATTACTGTATTTATTGAAATTTGTTGTAAGCAATTTTGAGCTTTCCGGCAACACTAGCATTATCTTGAATAGCTTTGTAGAGAGCCTCAGAACTGTTGAAGCTTCTTTGACTCTGGTATATGGCGGCTATGGCAGCAACATGAGGACATGCCATGGAAGTGCCAGAGAGAATTTTGGTGTCTCCTCCGAGCCATGTAGAAGGAATTTTTTCGCCAGGAGCCCAGATTCTAACACATTTTCCAGTATTGGAAAACACAGCAATCTCGTCTTTGATGTTTGTAGCACCAACGGTGAAGACTCCTTTTGCACCAGATGGGGAAGTTTCACAGGCGTCAGCACCATATTCATTCCCAGCAGCTACAAATATTGGGAGAGTAGCAGAAGCTGCGTAAACTGCATCGTCTATAGGTTGATATCTGGAACCTCCAAGACTCAAGCTAATAGCGCCTTTACTCTTCTCTTTCTTCACCTTGGAAACAACCCAATCTATACCGGCGATAACGTCAGACCACTCTCCTGAGCCATCTTTGTCCATAACCTTAACGGCAAAAACTTTTGATTTCTTCGCTACGCCGTATGTCTTGGATCCGACCGTTCCAACACAATGAGTCCCATGTCCGCTAAGGTCAATCTCATCTTCTCCTTTAACAAAGTTGGGACCAACTACAACACTTCCCTCTTCGAAATCAGGATTATTAGGATCGACTCCAGTATCGAGCACATAAACTGACACACCCTCTCCTGCTTTGTGTGGATAGTCATATGTACTACTGTTCGGATCTGGAGTTTTTCTCCCAACTCTCACTAATCCCCATGGCGCTTCGTTTTGAATATCGTAGATATGAGCAATTTCATCTCGCTTGATATATTCAATATCAGAAGCATGCTTACTCTGTAGCTCTCCTAAGAACTCCTTACTGAATTCTCCTGAAAACCCGTTATAAAAATCCGGACTATAGATATGTTTCAACCTGGCGAAAGCTTCTCCTTGGAGTGCTGTAAATTGATTAACAAGATTTAGAACGGAAGCTTGGTTGGCCTGAGGTTTGAGCTTAATGATGTATCCTCGTCCATTTGGTGGTGCAGCAAAGGCAATGCAGCAGAGCGTAGAAATAAGTATAAAGAAATCAGTAGCAAGCATTAAGTTTGATCGTTATTTGGATTAAGAAACTAGAAGTTGAACTCGTTAAGAATGTGTAATAAGCAAATTATATGGAAATGAGAGTAACAGGAATGGTTCGAGTTTTGATAATGTTGCATGGGAATTTTTTTCCCATTGTGGGAAAATTGCTATATTCCAGAAACCTTGCTTCCAGAAATAGGAAGCACAGATGGATTATACAAGTTCTGAGTAATCTGCAACTATGCTTTAAGGGCATTGGCTTGAGAAGTAATGTAGATTATTTACGTTTTTATATTTATCTTGATTTCTGTAATCTATGGTTTTTATTATCGAACGTTAGAAACCAGTGGAATGTTTTCAAACACATCATAAACATTTAAATGCACAAACAAAAAAGGGATGAGCAGAGAGAAAAAAGCATTCTTTATTATGAACAGAAAGGGCTTCATTTCTTAGTTTCCAAGCTGGAATGGATCTGGGAATGTAGGATCGGTGGGTTCAGTAGGATCGGTGGGTTCAGTGGGTTCAGTAGGATTGGTGGGCTCAGAGGGATTGGTGGGTTCAGTGGGCTCAGTAGGCTCAGTGGGAGGACTAGCAGCACCAAATTGGTTATAAA
>QZWR01000055.1:0-53153 GCA_004114325.1 Zoophagus insidians | reverse complement strand
CGGTCTCAAGCTAAGAATTGCTCCAAGAAACAGAACTCAGGATAGCATTGATAGTCACTTATTCGAGTATATTTGGCGTAAAAAGTATAATAAAAACCTCTGGGAAGGTCTCCTAGCCTCTTTAAGGGAGGTGGGATATTATTAATTAAAAAATTAGAGAAAATTAATTTTGGCCCCCTATACTATAAAAGATCCGAGTTTGTTGTTTGCTTGTTTGCTCCAGGTGGGTAGAGGGTGTGGTGTTTTTGCAATTCTGGAAGAACCATGCAACACGTGTTGGTTACGCCTTTGTAAAGCAGCAAATTATGAAATCCTTCATTCCAGTTCCCAAGGATTCACATTTCCCCATCCAAAATTTGCCTTATGGTGTCTTTTCTACCAACTCCAAACCAGTAAGTTACGTAGTTGGGATTGTTAAAGTATCAGTTGCCGCGGTTAGGAGTGGCAATAGGCGAGCATATCCTGGATCTTGGTGAATTGGCATCCAGGACCAATTTGTTGGATGATATTCCATCGTTGGAACTTCCCAAAGTTGTCTTCAACAAGGTAATCCCACAAAATAGGGGAATTTGACGAGTGTTTAGTCTACTTTGAATGAATTCATGAGTTTGGGAAAACCTGTTTGGTCTGCTACTAGAAAAAGACTTATGGATATTCTGAAGGATTCATCCAATGAATCTTCCGCATATAGTTTACAAAAAGTGCCCAATTATGAAGATTACTTGGTGGTCCAAAGGGAAGCCAAGCTCCACTTGCCGATAAATGTGGGAGATTACACAGATTTCTATGCTTCTAAACAACATGCGTCCAATGTGGGCATAATGTTTAGAGGCAAGGATAACGCACTTATGCCCAACTGGCTGCATATTCCAGTGGGATATCATGGGAGAGCGAGTTCCATCGTCGTTTCAGGCACGGATGTAAAGCGCCCTTGCGGTCAAAGACTCGTGGCTGCTGCTAATGGAGAGAAGAAGCCAGAATACGGTGCATGCTTGAGATTGGATTATGAGCTGGAGATGGCTGTTGTTGTAGGAACTGGCAACGCATTGGGAGATCGAATTGACATTGGTAATGTTGATGATCATATCTTTGGTATGGTTGTAATGAATGACTGGAGTGCTCGAGACATCCAAGCATGGGAGTATCAACCATTGGGACCATTCTTGGGAAAGAGCTTTGCTACTACCATCTCTCCTTGGGTGGTGACTTTGGAGGCTTTAGAGCCATTCCTGGTTCCGCAGCCTGAACAGGATCCTGTCCCTCTTTCGTATTTGCAGGATCAGAAGCCAGGTGCTTATGACGTGAACTTGGAGGTCTTCTTGCAACCTGGAAATACAGCTGAAGCTTCTTTATTGACAAAGTCCAATTTGAAGTACATGTATTGGACCTTTCGTCAACAGGTAGCGCATCACACGGTCAATGGATGTAACCTTCGCACTGGAGATTTGTTGGGATGTGGAACCATCAGTGGAGACGAGGAAACCTCGCGAGGATCAATGCTGGAGCTTTGCTGGGCAGGACAGAAAGAGATAAAGTTGAAAGATGGCCAAGTTCGCAAGTTCATTTTGGATAATGATCAGATTATCATGACGGGATGGTGTGAATCTCCCGAAGGCTACAAAGTGGGATTCGGAGATTGCGTGGGTAAGGTACTACCGAGCACTTTGTAATAAACCGCTCTCTATGATCAACCCTTTTTATTCCTGCTGTAGAGCTTGTTTAGCTTGTTGAAACTGGGTTTGCAAGTCCAAGATTTCAGCTTTAACGGTGTCTTGTTTGGTGTTAAGGTCGGCCAGTTGTTTTTCCACTCGTTCAATCTCACGGTTAATAAATTCGATGCGCTTGTCAACGTTAGTTTGAGCCTCATTCCGTTCTTGCTTGACCAGCACTGAGCCAATCAGTTTGAAGATATTTGCATCTTTGGAAAGTTGGCTGAATTCCTTTTGCACCAGCGTGTTTTCTTGAAGTTGAGCATCCAACTTTTGTCTGGAATCTACCGCTACACCATATTCTAACCCCCGAATAGTCAAGTTAGGCATGGTAGGGAGGGAGGAAACCTCGTTGTAAGGCTTGAAATTGAGAAGTGGCTGATTGCAGCTTCTTTTCCAAAACACTTAAAGAAGACATTATTTATTTCTTCAAGTTGAGCTTGGGCTTGCCAACTTGACCATCCCAGGTCGTTTCAAATCCTAGCTGAGAAAACACCTCGTTTTGCACCACTCCCTGTATTTGCATTGCTTTAACAAAACCTTGATTTTCTGGATTATCCAACAAGACGTTTCTTAGTGCAAAAATACTGTACTCGCGAATATCTGTGGTGGTGAGGTTAGCGTAAGGGGAAGAATTACTTGCAAGGATTATAATCATCGATTTGACAATGTTCCAAGAGTAAGGGAATAAGTCCTATCAAGCGTACCTGGTCTTGAACTTGGCCATTTTCATGACTAATTATCCCGATCAAGCGAATTAAATCTCTTTTCAGGTTGAAAAGGTTATTTCTTCTACTTTTTTCATCTCCTTCTTTCTCATTCTTCAACTGTGAACGGGGGATTTTCAAATTGGAAATTTGTAGCAATTCTTTACTGTTTTTAGTTTGTGCGTGAGTATGATGGAATGTACCTTTCATCTGGAGCAGCATTAAATTACTAATTTCGTACTTTTCACTGCTGGATAGTTCTGTCTTTAGGTAAAGGTTTCCAATGATTTGAGTAAATAGTATGGTCTGTTCATAATGGCTTTCCTTTAGTATTGTCTCCTTTTCTGTGTTTAATACAGAGGTCAGGTTTTCCATACTGCTTGAAAAAAACAAAACTAATTCGCTCAAATCTTCAACTGTCATCACTGCACGTTCCTGATTGTGCAACCATCCATCATAAAATTTCAACAAACAGGTGCTGTCTTTGATTAAAGGTGTCATCAATCCAATGAAGTATACTTTAAAAGTGATTCCTTTGTTATATAGGATTTATAAAGGGATAAAAACAAGCCATCTTGAAATGCCAATCGTAAAATAGCGTAACTTGAATGCTTCTGGGTGAATGGACAAGTGAAAATACCTTGAATCAAAGCTAGGACTTTCGGAATCCCCAAACAGCAAAACCTTGGATATTAGTTCAAGGGCATATCCATCAACATCCAACATCCAAGATTTTCTATCTAATAATTACTAATTACAAAAATGGGAAATACCTAATGCTAATTTCAACATTTTCTATCAATGCTTTTAAATGATAAAGAGCTATAACAAGGGTTGATTCTCCTAATGATGACCCTTCTAACCAACGTCTTTTCCAAGCCAACTTCTTATGACTGGATTGGAGGAGGAAATTACTTTAACAAATTCCGATATTCTGTGGGGTTTGGGGATAAATTCCGCTTGAAAAACCAATTATTTGAGTCCAAATTACCGGCCAAGGCATTGTACAACACTTGAATACTCAAATCTTGTACTTTATTCTGGGATTAATTCAGTCAAACTCGGAAAAAATACCAGATTTGACGTTATTTGAAGAAGCCTGGATAATAATAACCTTGTCCATTTCTTTTAGTCTGAATTGGGTCTGATTTTGTGGACATTCAGCCAAGGCATTACGCAACACTTTGAGGTTTAGTTCTACAAGCACCACATCCTCACTCATCAAGTTCGATCTTAAGGCTTCCCAAAATCCCTCTTGACCTCCTAGCACAAGACTTGTGGGTTGGGTAAATGTTTAGGGCATGGAAAGTACCGGAATTCCTGGTCGTTGTACAATTGCTTTATGGTGAATGTGGAAAATTCCATTAAACCGACGTCGCACGTGCGATAAAACTTTCTTTCTGTTGGTTTTCTTGTTTCGTTTATGGCGGATATGCTTTCACAAACCGAAGCAAAACCACTTCCCCATCCACCACCTATGCATTCCAATCCTGGACCAAGACGCTTCTTTAGGTCTCCCTCCACCAAGTCCCAGACGCAACCTTCTCTTGCTGCCACATCTCCTCGCTCTCCTGCGCTTTCTCCTTCCAGTACGTCACCTCGCCACTTTATCCCTTATAATAGATCCCTTTCACAAACATCGCTGGACATATCTCCTCATCTCTTTGCTCATTTTGTCCCGCCCCCACATTCTTCTTCTTCCTTGAAGCGAACTTATCCCCTGACCCCCAATGCATCAAGCTTTGAGCCTGGCTTACTAATCGATGTATTGGCTGCTGAGGCTAGTAGATTGGATGGTGAAGAAGAATGGCGTAGAATAACAGGAAAAATACTACGGATTTTTTCCAATGAAAGCAGCCCAGAACCAGTAGAAAACATCACAGAATTAATAAGGTTTTATTTTGTTGACATTATTATTAATTAATGATAATTAGGCGTTCGTTGTTTGATCGAGGTCAACAAGCCTTGGTGGAAGATTTCTTCAGATTGTTAACTGAAGGAATGCAGTTTTTTCGTGCTAAAATCCCTGTTCCGCCTGCGACTTTCCTTTTCGATGAAGATTCCCAACGTTTATTCCTAACAAAACTCACTGAAACCTGGGAATACTTAAGAGCTGTAGTGGCGCCCTTCTTGGAGTGTGCTTTTTTGCCATTACACTCGGATATCTATTATGTGAGGGATCGGGTGGATGTTAGAAGTGTAATTATAGCTAGTTTTAGAGATCAACTGGTGTTACCACTCGCTGATCGCATAAGAGGTTTTTCTCCTTCTTTTTTTGGAAGATTTATTAATTCGAGAGAGGAATTTAGATGCCCTGTTACAACTTCCCTTTCTTACCGATCCATCATTAGCAAAGACTTTGAAGGTGATGATCCAGCTGTTGGGGATGCTATCGAATAATCATTTGGGCGATTCCGATAGGAGAAGGAGAATGCTTAATTTATGGCAAGTTGCTATCTCTCGATGGCGTGGGGTGGCCAGCAGAGAGGGCGATCCACGAATATCAAGAACACAAGGGAGACGACGAACCACCGGAGCCAGCAGCGGCAACCAAAGTCACCAGTACACATACAGCGCTGACCACGTTCTACTTCCCTCAGTGAAGAAATCTCAAAGTCCGAATAGATTAAATTCGAAGAAGGAGAAAATATCCTGATATAATTATTCCAATCTTTTGTTTGATTGAGTCAGTATGTGTTGGGGGGAAAAAATGTATAAAATTCCGTCACTTTCCATGACATTCTCTCTTCACCTCTCAAACACAGCAACTTTTCACCCAAACAATGTCAGACGACTGGGACTCGGTCATTGTAATTCGCAAGCGTGGAGAAACTTCTCACACCGTCAAATCAAAGAGTGCTCTAAATGAGGCCAAAAGAGTGGGAGCAGTGCTGGAAACCGGCAAGAAAGGTAGTACTTTATTTCCTTGAACATTTACACAAACCCAAATCAGTAAGTGGAGGGCAAAACAAGGTGCCTAGTACCGATCATCAGCATATTGCGAAGATCGATCGCGAGGATGATATCATAGCACCGCCCAAGGTTTCGCTCTCTGTAGGAAAAGCCATCCAACAGGGCCGACAACAGAAACAATGGACTCAGAAGGATCTTGGTCAAAAGATCAACGAAAAGAGCACTGTTATCAACGACTATGAAATGGGAAGAGCCATCCCCAACCAACAGATCCTGGGAAAGTTGGAACGAACCCTGGGTGTCAAATTGCGGGGTAAAAATATCGGCGACCCATTATAACCCTCACTTGAGACGTATACCAGGTTATTTGTGAGAAGTTGTTAATATACGTCATATTTGTTGTTTATTGTTATGGTGTGTCCAAATCGGTCAAAGCAAATGAACCGCCCATCCTTTCTCCTCCACATCAGAAAATGTCGTTTTTAGCACGTCAAATATTACCTCGCAGTGTGAAGCCCACGCACTACGCCCTCTCTCTGCGTTCACACCTGGATAATTTCACCTTTTCTGGTCATTCTCGCATTAGGTAGGAAACCCCTTCTACTTCTAATGGTGTCCAGTCTGCAAATCCTAGAGACTACTGACCGCATTGTATTGCATGCCAAGGAACTTGTCATTCAGTCTGCATTTGTACAATTGATTGCTGGAAAGACTGAGCAAACGTACACTTCTTTTTATCCCCACCAGCCTAACTCCGAACTTAGCATTTCTCCAACTTCCATCCAGTTGGATGCAAAAAATGACCTTTGTTCATTGCAACTTCCCTCTTTTCTACCCGCTGGAAGCTCTGCCATGTTGGACTTCAAGTTTACCGGTTTGCACAATGACAAGCTCGCTGGGTTTTATCGCTCTGCTTATCAAGACCGGGAAGGAAAAGAAAAATTCATGGCTGTTACTCAGTTTGAGCCCACTGAGGCGAGACGAGCTTTTCCTTGTTGGGATGAACCTGCAATCAAAGCCACCTTTGACGTAGAATTGATTGTTAAAAAGCCCTTGACGGCCTTGTCCAACATGAATGTTGTGGAAGAAAGAGAAGATGATGCAAATTCTGACTGGAAGATTGTTAAATTTGCCACTACTCCAATCATGTCTACCTATGTAACATTTTCTCAAGGTGAAAGGCATTAACAGTGCATGGTTTAGTTGGTGGCTTTTGCTGTGGGTGATTTCGACCATATTGAGGCTTACACTGAGGCCAAACATAATGGTCGTCAAGTTTGTTGTCGTGTTTATACTCCTCCTGGTCAAGCAGAGCAAGGAAGATATGCTTTGGGAATTTGTACCAAGACTTTGGACATGTTTGCGGCGTTGTTTGATATTGATTATCCACTTCCTAAGATGGATATGTTGGCAGTGCCTGATTTTGATGCCGGTGCTATGGAAAATTGGGGCTTGGTGACTTATCGAACCGTTCGTTTGCTCTACGAAGAAGGCAAGACTAGCGATTCCACCAAGCAGTCTATTGCCTACGTCGTTTGTCATGAACTAGCGCATCAATGGTTTGGTAATCTGGTAACAATGGAATGGTGGAGTGAATTATGGCTCAATGAAGGATTTGCCACTTGGGTTGGAAAATACGCTGTGGATAAATTTTATCCTGAATGGGATATTTGGACTCAGTAATCTTTACTTTCTCGATTATGATGCTTACGTAAATGTCACAGATCTGTGGTGGATAGCGTGCAGCATTGTATGAATCTAGACTCGTTACGTTCTTCCCATCCTGTCCAGGTAGAGATAGAATCGTCAGAGCAGGTCAATCAGATCTTTGACGCAATTTCTTATCACAAAGGATCAGCACTGATTAGAATGCTTTCTTCTTCAATTGGACAAGAAACCTTCTTTTCAGGCGTTCGAGCTTACTTGAAACGCCATGCCTATGCTAATGCCAGTACTGAAAACTTATGGCAGGCGCTGAGCGAGGCAAGTGGAAAAGATATTGTACGTTATATGGATGTATGGACCAAGAAAATTGGCTATCCTGTTGTCTCAGTAACTCTTAATAACGACGAAAAGGGCTTCCATGTTTGTCAAAATCGCTTTTTAGCAGGTGGTGAGCCCAAGCCAGAAGAAGATGGCACCTTGTGGTGGCTTCCATTGGGTTTGCGATCGGATATTTCCACCAGTACTTTAGATCTCGACCTTACCACCAGGGAGGGTGACTATGAACTTCCTGCCTTTAAGGATTACTGGAAGTTGAATGGGGGTGTAAAAGGAATATATCGCGTTTGTTATGAACCAGCACACCTAAAGAATCTGGGTGCTGCTCTCTTGGGCCAAAAGGTCAATGACGCAGCTGATCGCGTGGGCCTGATAGCAGATTCCTTGGCCTTGACCATCAGCGGACAATCCAGCTGTGTAAATTTCATAGAATTGGCGAAATGTTTTAAACACGAAAGCATTTATCAGTAGGTTTTTTCCCCCTATCGATACAGTTTACTACTTCAATGACTAGAGTATGGATGGAGGTGGTAGGTGGAATCAATCTCTTGCGCTCAGTTTGGTTTGAAGAGTCAGAGCAAGTGCAAAAAAAGTTGGCTCAACTACAGTTGGAGCTAATTAAGCCAACTTTAAATCGTCTTGGCTGGAATGACAAGGACGGTGAAAGTTATTCTGATACTCAGTTGAGAAGTCTGGTTATTGGAACTGCTGGGTTGATCGGTCATGACGAGTACTTTTTCTTCTGGTGGTTGGTTTGATCTAACATGGGAGAGTAGAACAATTGCAGAAGCCAACAAGAGATTCCAACAATATATAAAAGGAGACACTGAATGTCTTTGTCCTAACCTCAGAGGACAGGTGTTTTCTATTGTGGTAAGGAATGGAGGAGAGGAAGAATGGGAGCAAATGCGTGAATTGTATGAAAAGGCCGAAAATATTGATGAAAAGATGAACCTATTGACGGCCTTGGGATATGCTCCTACCAAAGAACTAATCCTTCGCGCACTTGATTATAGCCTTTCTTCCAATGTTCGTAATCAGGACGTGTTCCGTATATTTGCCGTTTTGGGATCCAACAAGAAGGCCAGATATGAAGTTTGGTCGTTTTTCCAAAAGAATTGCACCGAATTTTACTCGCGCTTTAGCAGTAGCATAGGCATTCTTGCTCATATTGTGAGAGGATCCTGTTCACACTTTGTCAAGGTGGAAATTGCTGACGAGGTGGAAGCTTTCTTTGCTTCAAGAACAGAAAAGGAGCGAGAATTGATCAAGATGCCCTTACAACAAAGCTTGGAAAAGGTGAAGCTGCATGCGAGATGGTTGGAGAAATCACGACAAGAGGTAGCTGAATGGGCCGACTCTAACCCTTAATAAATATGAGCTTTGCACTTGCACAATTTTAGCATGAATTTGAAACAAAACTAGATTTTTAATTGCTGTTACTGCTACTGCTTTAGACATGAAAAGAAAAGAAACGAAAAGGAAAAAGCTAATTCCAATGCTCCTCCATCTATCAAGAGACTGGGGATGTGGGAGAAGTGACATTGGGGTAAGGGAAGTTTTGAGGAGTTAGGGGTAGGGTAAAAAAGAGCCCGTTTGAAGTGGTTTGTTGCCGCATCAAGGATTGTTGATATTCCCAAACCGCCGAATCTTGTTCATGTTCCAGAATATTCGTGCAGACCAAGGAGAGAATCGACATTTTGTTAATTCCACCCAGTTCATCCTGTTGAGACCTGGAAGAAGGGAATTCGGTCAGAGGAGGAGAAGGAGGAGGAGCGGGGAATTTAGTAACGAGGCTGTTACCATATTTTGAGTCGAAGTTACAGGAGGAGGTGGAGGAGGTGGTGGAACAGAAGGGGGTGGATTTAACATTTCTTAATGAATCAACACAAGATGATTCCAATTTCATGGTTTTACACCGTTGACATGGCCGCTGTTCATCACATTTCTTGCAAGCTTTTCTACAATTCACTACCACCACTCTTTAGCGTTAATAAAATGATAAATGCCTCTTACCACAGGCCACTTTGACTTGTACTCGCTTCCCTTGCTTGGCTGCTGGTGCGGGTTTCTTATCTGACCGATTTTAGTACCAAATAAATGGAAATTATTACCTTTGTTTAGCGCTACCTTTTTGGCTTTAACCTTTGTTCGCGAAGCAACTCTATTTGTTGGAACTTTTGTTATATCTGGCAGTGTGTTTTGGTAAGGTGGTGAGGTATTGTTTAAACTACTAGACGGACACTGCAACGTGACCAGAGATGGTAGTGGAGGAGGAGGTGGAGTGTGGGTAGTAGAAGGATGGGTAGTATCAATAATCCCACAAAACGGAGCATTATTGGACTCGGTGGAGACGGAGGAGGTAGTAGAGTTGGTGACGGAGAAATAATTCATTGAATTCTGAGGTTGTTTTTGGAGCTTGCTGCCAAGTGGAATTCTGAATTTCTACTTTTCTGGTTATAAAAGTTGGAAGAGCGGAGAGGGGAAGGAGAATTCCGAGAGAAAGTTTTACCGAAATTGTTCCGACCAAAAAAGCCTAAATAGGTATTTAACAGATCGCCATTACATCATATGATGTTTGTGATGTAACAGATATTCAAAAGTGATAGACTCCAGAAGTTTCAGCGGTTCCCGTAATTGGTTTCTTTCTTAACCCCAACGAGAACGAATCACCACCGCATTTCCTCATTCGACCAAATTTTGGGTGTTTGTGCTTGCTACAATATAACGCAAAATCTCGATTCTCTGGCAATCAATTCGTTCTTTGGTTTTCTATGGGTTGAATTAATGATTAGGAAAAAAAAGCTTCTTTTTGGCGTATTTTGTATTCAACTTGGAAACGAAATTGAGCTTAATTTCAATGGTTGGTGGTGATGATACCCGACGCAATTTGATCTTGTGTATGTTGTTCAGTACCGCCGCTTTCTATTCGTCCCTGCCTTCATATCCCTGTCTTCATCTTTTATCAACGTTTTTTTCCCTTCGTCATTGAGGAGTCGTCGAGAGTTGATATGCGCTGATGAAAAACAGAATTAAAATGTTTCAAAAAATACACACGTTTTTTGCCCCTCACCAATCCACCACTCCCTAAATCACACCTTCTTCTACTGCTAAATTATTCTTGGCCCATTTTTCACGGGAAAGAATGCCTTCTCGAAATGGATTACTTTTGATCCGCGTTGTGGAGGCGCGCAATTTAACCATTCCTTCTGCCGCTTTGAATCAGGTGCAGATGAACATCAAGAACAACATGGCAGCCACTGTTGCTGGAGCTGTCGGGAAAGCTTGGTGGCTGCCCTACGTCGTGTTGGAATTTGACCGCAATGAATTGCAAATCGATGCTTTGGGTGGAGATTTACAAAATCCGGTTTGGAAATATCGCGCTAACTTGTATGTCCTTTATTTCTTACTTTTTCCCTTAATCTCCCTCCTCTTCTTGCCCATAGCGACGTATCTCGAGATACTGATGTCTTGATCTCTTTGTACATGAGAACCTCGCCTTTAAGTTTAACAGATATAGCCCCGGGTGGAGCTTCTATGCAGGATATCTTTTTGGGCGTGATCAAGATTCTACCAACGTTTATTGATCAAAAGGTTCAAGATGAGTGGTATCCGCTTATTGGAGGTGCTGGACATATGAGGGTTCAAATGTGCTTCAAACTTCCTGCCCAACAGTTACCGCTAACTATCGATGCCTTTGACCTGTTAAAGGTAATAGGAAAAGGAAGTTTTGGCAAGGTATTGCTCTTTTACCCTATGGTGTTACGTGAGTGCTTGGTGTAGGTAATGCAAGTCCGTAAAAAAGACACTAATCGAATATACGCAATGAAGATCATCAGGAAATCCAAAATTGTTGCTAGATCAGAGGTTCATCATACTTTGGCGGAAAGGACTGTCCTCGCACGCATCAATCATCCGTTCATTGTTCCTTTAAAGTTTTCATTTCAAAGTCCCGAGAAGCTCTATTTGGTGTTGGCTTTTGTCAATGGCGGAGAGTTGTTCCATCACTTGCAAAAAGAAGGCCGTTTTGACGAAAGAAGGTCAAGGTTTTATGCTGCAGAGTTGCTCTGTGCGCTGGAATGTCTCCACAAGTTTGACATAATTTATCGTGATTTGAAGCCAGAAAACATTTTGTTGGATTACAATGGTCACATTGCCCTTTGCGACTTTGGACTTTGCAAGTTGGGAATGACAGGGAGTGAGACCACTAATACGTTTTGTGGAACCCCAGAGTATTTGGCCCCTGAACTATTATATGGTCAGGGCTATACTAAAGCTGTGGATTGGTGGACTTTGGGTGTGCTGCTGTATGAGATGTTGACGGGATTACCACCATTTTATGATGAAAATACTAACGAGATGTATCGCAAGATTTTACAAGAAGAGTTGCGCTTTCCCGAGTTTATTGGATTAGCAGCCAGGACCCTCTTGGCTATTCTGCTGAACCGTGATCCTAACCGGAGATTGGGAACTAACGGAGCAGAGGAGATTAAGAGTCACCCGTTCTTTTCAGAAATTGACTGGGGAAAGTTGTTGATGAAGAAGTATCAACCGCCATTTAAGCCTAATGTGGTACGTCTCATTTCTTCTAACTTCTTCTCACTTGTACTTCTTCTTCTATGTGTTTGTTTAGAAATCTGCGATGGATACTAGCAATTTTGACGAGGAATTCACTAGTGAAATGCCGGTTGATTCGGTGGCTAATGATTCACACTTGTCAGAGACCGTGCAGCAACAATTTGCTGGCTTTACCTATGATGCTAATGAGGGTGGCCCATTATCTATGGCGAATAGTGTAAATCAAGGGAAATAATATTTTATTTTTTTATTAATTTTTTCCTTTATTGCATTTTGTTCGGAGAAAGTGTGTCCGCGTGTGGGAGATAGTGTGTCCGTGTGTGGGAAAAAATGATCACTGCTAAATCCTTTCTTAACCGCTCTTTTTTCGCCCACTACTCCTTCAACATCTCCTTCTACGCTACCATGCATCAAGCAGTTCCCAAACTAACTCGGGTAACATCGTTTACCTCGGAAGAGCACGATTCTCTAGTGGTGGTGTATTCTGCCACCGAACCCAATAAAATGATGTCCTGTCTAGTTCCCTTAATGGAGTGTGCTGATTTGGGCATGGTGCAAAAGATGGCGCATAGTGATAAAGCCTTTAGCCGGCATGTACAGTTGGTCCCGCTTCGGGAAGTAAGTGGAGGAAAGGCCTTTTTCAGTCCAGTGGGAGGATTAGACCATGACACCGATGATGTCCGCAAATTCTCTGTGGCTGCTGAAAAAGGCATAAAAAGAGCCGTGGATTCTGGTGCAAGGTCGCCTATTTTGTTTCTGCCTCAACCTGCCACCCTTCATCCGGAGAAATACAAGCGCTATGTACAGGTGGCCATTTTGGGCGCGCTTGCTGGAACCTATGTTCCCCTGGAAAGAAGGGAATATTTGGAAGATTTGGGCAAACCTTGTGAGGAAATCACCAGTATTGGCATTATTACCGAAGAACAGGATATTGAGGTTGACCTGGAAGAGCTTCGTGCGTTGGAAGCAGGACGCAGAACCACCAAAGATATCGGAGCTAGTAATCCTGAACGAATGCGCCCAGAAAATTGTGTAGCTTATTTGGAAAAAACCCTTGCTCATCTCCCTGGGGTGGAAATGGAAGTGCTTTCCGATAGAGAGGCATTAAGAGATGGCTTTCCCTTGTTAGATGCCGTGGCCAGGGCTAGTTATGCCGTGCCGCGTCATCATCCCAGGTTGGTCAAGCTTACTTATACCTCTCCAGAACGCAGTGAAGTGAAGCGCCATTTATGCTTTTCTGGAAAAGGAATCACCTATGATACCGGTGGTGCGGATATCAAAGCTGGCGGAAATATGCGTGGAATGAGTCGTGATAAGTTGGGCGCTGCTGCGGTTGCTGGCTTAGTCCACACGGTTGCACTTAATAAGGTCAAGCATGTTGATGTTACTGCGTTCTTGGCCTTTGTTCGTAACAGTGTTGGTGCAGACAGCTATGTCAGTGATGAAGTCATCATCTCCCGCGCAGGAGTTCGAGTAATGGTTGGTAATACGGACGCTGAGGGGCGAATGGTCATGGCCGATCCGCTTTGTTTGCTCAAAGAAAAAGCCCTGGAGCAACAAGAGAAGGACAATTCGATCGAAATTCACCTCTTTACCGTGGCTACACTGACAGGACATGTGATCCGAGCCTATGGACATTATGGAGCGGCCATGTCCAATGGACCAGCAAAGTCGCACAAGATTGCTAGAACGATGGAAAAAGTAGGCGAAGAGTGGGGAGATCCGTTTGAGGTATCGAACCTACGACCGGAAGATTTCGACTTTGGCCGACCAGCACCCCAAGGCACCTGCGACGTGGTTCAAAGCAACTCACAGCCAAGCACCATGACCTCACGTGCTCACCAAGCAGCAGCAGCGATCATAACAGTCGCCAGTGGGTTGGATGAACATGGAGCCAGTCAGCCTGACGAGAAGAAACGAATCAGCTTTACCCATTTGGACATTGCGGGGAGTGCTGAAGAAGGAAGCAGTGTGGGATTGGACTTGCCACGTGCGACAGGAAGTCCAGTGGTGGTGTTGTATGCTTCATTTGTTCGACAAGAATAGTGACCAAATATGGAATAATTTTACCCACCATGCGCTGGTTATTACTATTTGAAGACAGGTGCAGCAAATGGAACCAATCAAGCTAAAACATGTTTATGTCATTATTTTACAAGCTAACCAATTAAAAAATATCCCGTCTACCACATGCATCTCCTGAAACGGCAATCTGTTTTCGTTCTTTTTCACCTGCTATTAACAGCAACCCTAACTTCTTCTCCTTCTACCACTTGTTATAAAGGTGGAGAGGTCTCTCTCTCCTCTGGCATATTCCATGACCAACAGCGCAGTGGTTACCAAGAGCGATTCCAACTCTTCACTCCAATTATCATGCAACAAACCATTGGTAGGATAATGGAGGATTCCCAAGAGCTCTTCACCTGGCACCAGGAACCTACGAGCCAGACTCAAGGCCGCTTCATTGACATCCAGACTCATTACCACTTGACGGGGGGCACCTACGAGTTCACATTTGAGGCTTCGGCTAAAGGCAGGTTTTTTCCAACGAAATTCAAGATGATTATGGGAAAAATGGAACCTGAAGGGAGTAAGAGGGAAGTTTCCAGCTAGTAGGGTTTCTTGATCCGGTGCCAATTTTAACCAAGTACCGAATTGAGGGCTTTGCAGCAAGATCTCTACATCTTCAGCCTCTGCTGCTGTTACCGTTGTAGTAGGAGTGGCGGGAGCGGCGGAGGAGGCGGGAGGCGGGGAAGTGGCAGAATCAGACAAGAGAGAAGACGAGGTGGCTTTAGAAGGAGTAATTACCCAAAGTGGCTGATACCCTGGTCCCAAGAAGTAATCGTGACGGGTTATTCTGACCGGGTCCAAACAGTAGGTATGTCGATAGAATACTTGCAGCGATTGCACGTCACGCAGGATTGTCAGCTGATAAGGAGGGTCTAATTTTCTCAACACCAATAGTATCCGCGTCGCCCTGGGATACACCTGCCATAGCGTCGTTGGAGGGTCTTTTGAGGGAGAGGAAGAAGAAGACATCTCCTTTCTCTATGCTGCTTTGATCGGAACTGTGCAAAACTATGCGGAACTACAAATAACTTTTGCGTAGAACAAAGCACTAAGCAGAAGAAGAAGAAACAGGGAGAGAGAGAGAAAGTGAGAGAGAGAGGAAAAAAAGGAGCTGAACCAAACTCGCCCAATAGAAGGTAGTGTAATGTAACGGGGATTGAATATGTGTGTGTAACGATGTCGGGGTTTTGACCAATCTCTGGGTCAGACTTTTTTGTAATAAATAGCCCTGTTGTGTAACCCTTCGGGTGTTCGCAGTCTTTTACTCTCTCTCTCTCTCTCTCAACACACACTCTCTTACAAGGGTTGAATCAGTTGGGGGCAAGTAACACCAAGGAGAAGAAGAAGAAGAAGAAGGGCAGAGAGCGGCAGGACGGAACGGGAACCCTTTTCATGTAAACAAAGGGAGTTGGATTTGTCTGGAAACGGAAGTGCTGATCCCAATAATTGGGAAATAGACTGCTTACGTCACGGGTGGAGTCTGGTCAGCCAAGATTTGGTTGAGAAAATCAGGTCCTGATTGGTGCTTCCTGATTAAGAAAACAAGTTTGATTGAAAGTCCGCTGTAACCAATCATATCCACTCAAAATCATTTCTTGGCTTTTATTGACCTTTATTTAAACAATTTTCTACCAATCATAGTTTGCTTAGTAATCACTGTTTATTCCAATGAACCAAAGAATCGGTAACCTCATGATCCCTCTGATCGATAAATGAATGGAATCCACCCGACTTTTCCGTTCTCCCACACCTGACCCATCACATGTCATCACTTTTAACCAATTTTGGAAGAATGACCATACCACACCCAAAAGTGATCCATTCTGACATTGCTTGGCAAACTCAAATAACAATGGCTGTGGCGTTATCCTCTCCAACTCTTTCTCATCCTCCACCTCCCTCCCCACCACCTCTACTTCCCGATCGTGGTTAAGAAACGAGGGACCGTAAATGGCCTGTCCACTAGAGCAAAAGACTTAGTTTGATCAAGCCAAGGAAAAGTGAAGAGAACCATCTGGTCAAGGGTTCCCTAGTAGTCCATGGTGCCAATTTAACCATGAAAAGGTGTAAATATCTACAATTAGCAAAGGATTCCAAGGGCAATTCATAAGAAACTATTAATCTTTCTCCAGGTGGATCCAAGCACATCTTTTTGACCGGATGAAACGTATCGATAGAAAAGCTCTTTTGCACCACTAATGGCGTGGTCTTGGAGTACCATTGACCAAGCTGAATCACCTCTATACTTCCTTTATTCTCTAATGCTTGTTTCAACGAGTAAATGATACATTGACTATCTGGCGTCCATAAAATATTCTATCTCTTATAATCAACAAATACCCCTTTCAAAGTAATTACAGTTATTGGGGATGGTAGCTTTTCTACCAACCTCACCAATTGCCATGTTTGTGAAGTTTCCCAGGCCCAAAGACAATGACCACGATATTTGTTTCTGGTGGTTACTAGTAGGATGTTTCCACAAGGACTCCATTTAATCAAGGGAGATGACGACTTTTGCGAAAAGGGAAATGAGACCATCTCCACGGCTGGTGTTGTTTCAGTAAAATCCCTTAAAAGAATGGCCCTGGAAGTAACCACCGCGAGCTTTAACCCGCGAGGATGCCAGCAAAGCTGGAAAGGTTGCTTGAATTCTTCATGCGTCCAAAACTCCATCCAACAGGACGTGGATTTGGCAGAGTTGGGCCAGGGATGAATACTTCCCACATGCCATATACAAATTCCTTCACTTTTACCCTTTTTTACACTTCTACTCCCAGTGATAAAAAAAGATTACCTGGTAACTGCGGTTAAATCTCCATGTGAAAATGGACGCCATTGTAATTGTTGGATTTCACCTCTTTGCAAACCATGTCGCAGGATTGTTGGAAAGAAACCTAGTCCTTGTTATCCAGTCCCTCTACAGTGCTTACTTTGATGATGCAGATGATAAAGTACAATACAACTGGCTTCTTGGGAATTGGAATAAAGCGCAAAGGCTAACAATTGTTGATACGGATGCCAATCCATTGCAGTAAAAGGTAATCCACTACTTTCTTCTCCCGTCTTTGTAAAAGCAGAATCGGGGTTTTTAACCATCCATTCATTCAGTTTTTCCCTTACAACTTTTGGCCCAATAATTAAAAGTGTGCGTTACCTGCACTGGTAATAAAGGGTAGAAAATGAACTGGTAGGAATTCCCTCTTCCCCATCCCAACTAGTGCTTAACGGTATGGTGCTGATCCTTTTCTTTTCCGGCTCAGTAGATGGAGGCGTCAATGGTAATTGTACGTGAGGAAATACCACGCCCTGGGACTTTTGATTAACAATAATAACAACTATACCCCAGCTTGAACAAATCTCTTTATAATCTTTTCATTTATGGAATCTTCTGAAACTTGCAGTAATTCCAAGTCAACTTCGCCCAAAGTAACCTGTTTTTGCAAGTGCCACAAGCGCATATCAGCGAAATGGTTGTAGCACGTGTTCTACCAACGAAAGCAACTCGGCATACAAGAACAAAAGGGTGTTAAGAACGAGGGGATATGACTTCAACCTCACAATCTAGAAGAACTAGTAACGCCATGAGTCACACAGCCAGTAATTCAGTGACGGGAGGAGGAGGAGGAGGGAACAATTTGCTACATCAGGCAGAAACTGTAGCGCTAGACTTATCTCCCTCTTTTAGCCATCAAAACTACCAACGTCAATCAGCTCCTTTTCCTCCCTTGCAACCTCTTACCGCCGCTTCGCAAGATCTTCCACCACCTAATCCTGCTGGTTTCCCTGCTGGATTGGAGCGGAAGCTGAAAAAGGAAGAGTACGGATCGCCTCAAGGATCTGCCACGCGACCCAGGAACAAAGGCTCCATGATTCAAGCCTGGTCAGATCTTTCCTCAAATGCCGGAAGAGGTTTCCGAGGAGGCTCGCAACAAAACCAGGAAGCTTTTTTTATGCAAGCTCAACAACGTTGGGCGGCTGGGACTGTTGCTGCTTTGAAACCTCGTACTGCTCTCACCATCCGTGACACCCTTACTGTGGTCGAAGCAGCCCAATTAATGGCTGCTAAAAGATCTGACTGTGTTTTGGTCATTGATGATGAGGGCCATTTGGCAGGAATTATCACCGCAAAGGATGTCGCCTTTAGAGTAGTCGCAGAGAACTTGGATCCTAGAGAAACCCTGGTTAGTGATATCATGACCAGAGCGCCCTTCTGTGTAACGGCAGATACTGCAGCCACCGATGCTCTTAGCACAATGATTGAAAGGAGATTTCGACATTTACCAGTTTGCAATGAGGAGGGCGAAGTGACTGGTTTGTTGGACATCACCAAATGCATGATTGATGCTCTGGCCAAGATGGAAAGGGCTTACAAGTCCTCGAAAAGGTGGGTAGATGCTACGGAGAACGAGCCATCACAGCCGGGAGTAACGGCAATGCTGCAGTACGTACAGACGTTAAGGGATAAAATGAGCGTAGCAACTTTGCAGGAAGTGGTGAGTCCCACCGAGAGTATTGCTCAAGTCGGCGTTAAGAACAGCGTAAAAGATGCTGCTCGTATAATGAAGGAGCGTGGAGTAACTGCAGTGCTGGTGATGGAAGGAGGCAGAATTACCGGGATTTTTACCAGCAAAGACATGGTGCTCCGAGTCATAGCAGCAGGGCTTCATCCTGACCACTGTAGCGTGGTACGAGTGATGACCCCGCATCCTGACACTGCCAGTCCAGGAATGACCGTGGTCGATGCGCTTAGAAAGATGTACGAGGGACATTACCTCAATCTCCCCGTGGTAGAACACGACGTTATCTATGGCGTAGTCGACGTGCTCAAGCTGACCTGTGCGATGATGGACAATGCCAATTCAGTGCCATCCGCTGCTGAGGGCCCCGTGTGGAATCACTTTTTCCCCAACGAAGAATCCACGCTCTCTCACCATTCCAACCATTCCAATATGCCCAATATGCCCAACATGCATATGCACATGTCAAACATGGCTAATATGACTCATATGAAGCAGATTAGTGACGAAGTTTTCCCTCATGAGAGCGCCTCTGTGATGGATCACCACCTCCACCTCCACTCGCTGCAGCACCTCGAAAGACAGCAAAACAATGACCATTCGCCGTTAATTGAGCAAAACAACTTTTATACCTTCAAATTCTCCGATCCCACTGCGCACACCCATCACCGCATTCTTCATCCTGCCAACGACTTTTTAGGCCTACGACAGAGCATTTTTGAGAAACTAAGGCATAAACACGAACCACCTGCTGAAATGACCCTTAGTTATGTCGATGATGAGAAGGACCATGTATTACTGAGCAATGATTTGGACCTACAAGAAGCAGTCCGATTAGCCCAAAGACAAGGCGTTGATCGTGTGCACCTGATTGTGAATCTTGGCAATGGATTACAAGAATTTCCTCACAACTTTACCACTCGAAGCATGGTGTCTGAGATTACACCGCCTGCTCCTTCTTTTGCTGCTGCTCCCTCTTTTGTAACTACCACTGCTGCTGCTGCTGAGACGACTACTGTTACTGTTACGCCCATGTCCCAAACACCGGTGCCTAGAAAGAGAAGACCGACGAAGAGTTCGCATCGAACCACTACAGCTTCGGTGGTTACTAATGCTAGTGAGCAAGATATATCCAGTTCTGAGTCAAGTCACCGAAGACGAGGGCATCGATCACGCCATCGCAGACGACATTCCGGTGTGGCGTTTGATTCAGATGCAGAGGAAGAAAGTGGTGACTGGAGAAAGACCAGTGGAAAGAAGAAGAAGAAGAAGAAGCACTCTTCTGGGTCATTTTGGAATGGCGATTTGATTTTGGGAGCGACTGTGGGTTTTGGCATGGCTGCATTCTTGGGACTTTTATGGATGGGCTTGGGAGGTGGTGGTAAAAGTCGGTGGTAGTTACTACTTTTATCATAAGAAACAGTTTTATTTCATGACTACTTCTGCTGCTGCTATTTGACACGACGTTGTTGTTCCAATTCCTGCAAATATTTATCCAATTCTTCTTTAGTTTTGGGAATCCTATCCTGTTGATCCCGTCCAACGATTATATAACGATGTCTAATCTATCTCCCCACTCAGGACTACTCCTTACTATAAGGGGGGGGGAGGGAAATACCGGTCTGACAAATCTTTCATACCATTCAGGGACACCAGCCCAGTACATGAAAGCAATGGGAAAGGTGACATAGATGGCGAATTTGAAGATTTCCAATCTTGGGCCTCCCATTTCCTCCTTTTTCTTTTATTATCAAAGCTTTGATCACCTGAACTTGTCAAATTTTAAAGGGCCAAGAAAAATGAATTCTACCTTTATTACGCCTACCTTGAGGGCTTGGAATGGGCTTAATAAGAATTTGTTTCAATTGTTGTTGGTTTTGCCCCTAAACGGTGTTGGGGCCAAAGTGGTAAAGATTCCTTGGTTTCATATCTCACTAAACGAATGATTGGTAGAAGCCGAAAAAATGGCAAGTTAGGAATTGGCCAAGTGGGACATTTTACCAAATCACCAAAGTCAAGCTAAAAGGTGTAAGTGCTACTTTTAACAATACAGCGGGTATAACAAAGTGATGGGTGGGAAATAGGAAAAGAATGGAAAAGCTTGGGGAATTCGATACTTTAAAGGTTTTATTTTTAGCATGCCAGCAACACATAAAAGAGAAAAATATATAGGACATGCTCAACATTCCCAACCTACAATTATTCCCGGTGGATTAAAACAGTCCTGGATAAATTCATAAAGTCAACTTCCTTGCTTTGCTTTCAGTCTCAAATATCAGCATTCGCCAAAGTCTGGTTACCAACTTGTCCGCTTCTACATCCAGCGTCATCTCCAACTCCTTCACCAGCTCCCGTGGCCCCCTTCTCTTCTTCAAATGTTCAATCACAAACTTCACCAACTCTGGCTCAGGAACTCCCAGGATTTCCATAATCTTTTTCCCAGTAAAGCTTTGTAACTTGGTCACCACCGCCTGTTCCCTTCCAATTAATATCACCCTGAAGTAAGAAAAAGTAACCTCATTTAACTCCTGCCATTGTACAGGCCATCTCTTTAAATCTTCCAATTCTACCGGGATTTCATTTACTAAAACTTTGATGCGCTCTTTCATCTCTTCCTCTCGTTCTTTGCTAAATGTCTCCGTGTCATTATAAACAATAGGAACTAGAGCTCGTTTCTTCTTCTTGGGCTGCTCTAATTGTTCTTGCTCTTGTTGCTCTTCTTCCTCATCCTCCTCTTCTTCAGCAAATTCTCGTCGTTTTACCATCCCCTCGCTACCTTTTCCCAACACGTTATTCAGGTTCTTGGGCGGTGGTGGCATCATCACCGTTGTTGATACCACCTCCATGTGGTTGTGGCTCATTCTAGAAGAAGAACCTGCTTCAGCTGAAGCTTTTGGTGACATTGACTCCTCTCCTTTTTCTTGCGCGTGTTCTTCCCTTCGTCTATCGCGCTCATCTTGTTCCATCTCCATCCTTCTAACCTCTTGTCGTTTAAGCCGCCAAGCTCTTCTGTCCTGGTAGTATTCCACCTTGGCTTCTTCCTCTTCTTTGGAATCGTCCCATTCTTCTAGCCTTTTTGCCCATTCTTGTCGTTCTCTTTCTCTCCTGGCCTTTCTTTCCTCCTCAACCTGAGCATCTCGCATATCCATTGCCAACCGTTGCTGCTCTTTTTGCTCCCATCTCCTCAACTGCTCTTCATAATTCCTACGACGTCTTTCACTAGCTGATTCTCGTCTTTTTTGTTCTTCCAAAATGTCATCATCATCAGGATGTTCATATTCCAGTGCAAATTGTTCATTTACCCGAAAGTTTCTTCGATTCAAGTTTTCTGTCCCTGTTGGTCGGAATCCCCTTCTTTCTGCACCACCGCCACCGCCACCGCCACGAGATGGTGGTTGATTAGAATTTCGTGATCGTCCTCCTCCCCCGGTGGAATAATCATCAGGACGATATTTATTATAATCTCCGCCACGATCGCCACCACGATCTCTTCCGCCTAGTGGTGGAGGAGGCGGTGGGGGCGGAGGAGAATGGGAAGATTTTCGACCTGAATCCGCAGCTCTACCTCCTCGAGAAGCAGAACGAAGGGGTACCGGCGCCGTAGACAAGACATCCTGCAAAACTGCCTTGATTCTCTCTTCTCTCAACTTCCATTCCTCCAACTATCATCTCAGGTTAAATTTGTTACCAAAAGTAGTACTGGTGTAGGATTTTGGATTTGATAATGGGCCAAAAAGAGCCTAGTTTTCTCATCAGCATTGATTTTCAACCGCTTCATCGTGCCATCCTTGCAGGGTAACTCGACACCTCCGGTTTCTTTGACCTCGCCAGTTGGACCAGCAGGTTGGGTTTGAACACCCAGGATTCTTAGCGCATTTAGTACATGGTCAGGTTCAGCATATTCGCAGAAGCCAAAACCCTTGGGATTACCCTGAGGATCTCGAACTCTTTGCCATTTGTTCAACGTTCCACAGGTCTATTCCCCTCACACATCCACATTCCATGTATAATCAGGTCTTTTAAAACAATAAACTTACACGTAAAAGTCGTTCCATAAACTCATCAGAAATACCTTCTGGTATACCACCAACGAATAATGTTGTTAATTTTTCGCCAGGAACTACCACAGTGGGAGATGGCGCAGTAAACTGAGGAGGCGCAAAGTATGCAGGATTAAAACCCTTAGCCGCAAGTGCCGCCGCCGCAGGAGCAGGCATGGGAACGGGTGCGCGGGGAAGTGAGGAGATGGGAGGAGGGAATTGAGGATTGGACGAACCAAACGGATATGAAGGGTTGTTGTAAGGATTCATTTCCTTGTTTTATCTGAGAAGAAAACCGAGTGGTGGAAAACGTTGATTCCTTTTTTGAAATGCTCAGTTTGAGAAAAAAAACTCGAATTACTTTAATTAAATCGGTTTTATTGCGCTTTGTTAGTAAACCTTCTCGCTTTGAAGTTGTTGGTTGGAATGTCTGGCAGTGGGGAGAGCGGAGTTTAAAGTTCGTCAGTGGTTTGGGCTTTTCCTGCTTTCTTTGCGGCCTTCTTTGCAGCTGCCTTTTTGGGAGCAGCTACTACTTCTTCCTCTTCTTCAGCTGGTTCTTCCACTTTGGCGGCCTTCTTAACAGCCTTCTTGGGAGCTACTACTACTTCCTCTTCCTCAGCTGGTTCTTCCACCTTTGCAGCTTTCTTGACAGCTTTTCTAGGAGCTTCCTCCTTCTTAGCAGCCTTCTTTGCAGCCTTCTTGGGAGCTACTACTTCTTCCTCTTCTTCAGCTGGTTGTTCCACCTTTGCAGCTTTTTTTGCAGCCTTCTTCGGGGAAACTTCGGACTTTCCTTTGGTTGCAGGAGCTTTTTTGGCGGCTTTCTTGGCAGCTGGTGCAGGGAAAAAGACATCGGCACACTGTTCGTATTTTTCAGAAGGGTTGACATGTTTAGCCTCCCAGAACCATCGTAAAACCTTTCGGCCAGAGAGATCATTGGGAAGGTTAACAGTCCAAGGACGGACCTGACCAGGAGCCACACAATTGTTTCTGGTGGCGATAGTTCGTTCAACCCTTAAACTAGGAAAACCCAATACCTGTACTGTGCAAGGGCCCGGATGAGGAGCACTGATATCAAATCTCAGGGTAAGATTATCACCAGCCTTTAGAGGTGTGACTTTACCAGCACTCTCACCCCGACAGAGACCTCGACGATTGGGATTTTTCAATTCAGCAGCAGAATTGATTCGAACCTTGTGGAAACCTCGGGGCTCAGGGAACGACAAGAAACCATGAGCATTCAAAGTAGCAGGAAGCAGAGCGCACAGCAAAAGCAAGTTGTTCAACATTTCTGTAAGAGTCGTTATCAATCGAGTGAGTCAAGGAGAAGGTGTGAGTTCTATCAAAAGTCGGTAAATCCAAAGAATTGACTTTTGTCGTTAATTGCGTGGTGAGTGAGTGAGTGAGTGAGTGAAAGAAGAAAAAAAGTGCCGAGCTGATTATGCCAAAAGTGGATTTTTATTTCTATCAAATAGAACAATTGTGGGCATTCCTTTGTTCACTGCTTGCTTGCTTCCTTCCTTCAATGAAAATGTACAGCAATTCTGAACTAACCATTTATACCACAAGTAAATAAAGGATATCACACAAAGGCTCCACCACAGTGTGCTATTGAGAAATCCACAATCAGAAAAGCTTCAAGACGTAATCATTTGCTGCTTGCAAAGGGGAAAAAAGCCACACTTGTCATGCAAATTGCTAAAGTGAATGATAATAATTTTCTAGCTGTATTAATTAGTGTAGTACTCATTGACTGTGTAATAATGCAGTTGATAAATAAAAGATGCGCTTGAAAAGTGGGTCAATAAAAGCAAGCCAAATCCACCCTGGTCAATAACGCGTTCTCTGCTTTTGTCAAGGACTTTTTTTTTGATGTCGCAAAAAGTCCTCTCTTCCACTGACAGCTCCGACGTGCAGAAAAGCTCCAAAAAGAGAGCCTTAGGAGAAGACGCTAGCTTGGTTAAGAAGAAGAAAACTATCGTGGCAAAAGTAGAAGGAGCTAGTAATGATGAAAATTATCCCACTCCTAATGACTCGGACGTGGAAAATGCCAAGGAAGTCAATGAACTCGCGCTGACCAATTTCTCACTTTCTGCTTCCACCGTTAAAGCCCTGAAAGGACGTGGCATAGAAGCACTTTTTCCTATTCAAGCTCAGACTTTTCATCACATCTTTTCTGGTAAAGATCTCGTCGGCCGTGCTCGCACTGGTACTGGAAAAACCCTCGCTTTTGCACTCCCCCTGGGTGAAAAGTTAAAGTCCTTGAAGCAGCAAAATAGTCAACGAGGCAGACATCCAAGGGTTATTGTCATGGCACCCACTAGAGAATTGGCAAAACAAGTTGCAGGGGAATTTGAAAGCATTGCAGCTGCTGAATTTAATGTTCTCTGCGTTTATGGCGGAACTAGCATTGCAGACCAATGTGCCTCCCTTCGAAGAGGAGTCGACGTTTTGGTGGGAACGCCGGGTCGAATCAAAGATTTGATTGAACGTCAAGCCCTTTTTTTGGACAATATCGAATATGTCTGTATGGATGAAGCCGATCAGATGTTGGATATTGGCTTCGCCGATGATATGGAGAAAATCCTCGCCTTGGTGATGGAGCAGCGTAAGGAACAACACTACCAGACCTTACTGTTTAGTGCGACCCTTCCTGCTTGGATTTACAACACTTTTCAAAAGTATTTAATGGCTGATTTCGTTACCATCGACTTGATCGGTAATGAAAAAACAAAAGCTGCTATAACTGTTCAGCATTTCGCGATTCAGGCAGGTTGGCATGTTAGAAAGGACATAATTAGTGATTTAATCTCCATCCACTGTGGCATTAACTCTGGAAGAGCCATAGTTTTCACCAATCAAAAGAGAAATTGCGATGAACTAGCCAATCATGCCAAGCTCCAAGGTTATTGTCAAGCCTTGCATGGCGACGTTAGCCAGATGCAACGTGAAAGTATTCTTGGTGCCTTTAGAGATGGGAGATTACGCTCTATTGCTTGTACCAATGTGGCAGCGCGTGGATTGGACATTCCTGAGGTTGATTTGGTCATTAATTGTGAACCGCCACAAGATTACGAATCTTACATCCATCGAAGTGGAAGAACTGGCCGTGCTGGCCGTACCGGGGTTTGTTATACTTTTGTGAAATCCAACGAAATGTGTTGGGTTCGTGACACTGAGAAAAAAGCAGGAATCACCATCAAGATTACCGGACCTCCTACACCGGAACAGTTAATTCAAGCCGCTAGTACCGAATTGCAAGGGAAACTGGAAGGGATTTCGGAAAGAGTGTGGCAATCCTTTGCAGAGCTATCTAAACAATCCATGGAAGCGCTTGGGGCAGAAAGAGCCATTGCTGCAGCGTTTGCTGTGATGAGTGGATATGGTGATGCAACGGGTCAAAATGGCGGTGGTTTACAAAGACGTTCATTGTTGTCTGGAGATCCTGGCTTTGTTACTCTTTTTGCTTCCAAGCCTGCATATGCCCACTCGAACTATCCATCTCATTATTTCAAGCTATTGGAGATGCTTAATGTTCCTCGTGATTCGATCAAGTTATTACGCTTGACGCAGGATGGTTCAGGCGCAGTATTTGACGTACAAGAATCGAATCTTTGTATACCTTCTGAACCTGAGGAAAAGTTGAAGATTTGTGGTAAAGTTGTCAAGGATATTATCCTGTGCAAGGATCTTCCTCTGTTAAATGAACGAGAAGGTCAGCAATCACAACAAAATCGTGGTGGTGGTTATGGTTATGGTGGATCGAGGAGTGGTGGTTCAAGAGGTGGTGGATCAAGGAGTGGTGGTGCAAGAGGTGGTGGCTATGGTAGGAGCAGTGGTGGAGCAAGGAACGGAAGTGGAAGAAAGCCCTACAGTGGCGGCGGTGGTAGGCGCTAATATTATTTGTGAGCAGAGAATTCATGATAAAATATAGATTTATTCTCTCTCGTTAATTATCAACTCAAGTTTTTGCCTTTTTAGATATCAACCTTACTTCGTCACTGGAGCTCTCTTCTTCGAATGGATCGTCACTTTCAGGCCTAACCCCAAATATCTCCTCAAATCTCTTGCGACCTTCTTCAGACCACGGCGTAGGTTCTGGATCATCTCTCCTTAGAAGAAATCTCTAATTATTAAAATTCATCAACACTATCAACTAAAATAAAGGTTTTACCCAAGCAGGTGGTTTTCCTTCTTTTACTACTGGCCAATACTTTACAGGGTTAACTAAGTGCAAAGAGAGAGAGAGAGGGGATACCTTGACCAACCGATAAATACCATCATATCTATACCCTTTTTTAGGGTCAAAAGGACTAGATTTATTTCGCTTTATTTTTTCCTTTGCTGAACAGCGGATCACTCGAATTGGCGAACTTGATTTCCAATCAGCTGCTGAACCTCCCTGACTACTATTGACAATGGCATTGCAGGTAAGTGCCATTGCTAGACTTTCATCGCTTAATGGTTTCCCCCCAAAGTTGCTATTCGTTGAGGTGTTATTAGGAGTGGTGGTGGTGGGTTGATTAAAGGAAAGATGGAATTCTTCGCCTAAATCCAATATTGCAACCTTTTCATCCTCAAGTAATAATACAGACGTAACTCGATTATCCATACAAGCAATGCTACTATTCACAGATCTAACCATGGCGTGGTGAATGTTAGAGGTAAAGTAAGGAAGGAGAGAGAGAGGTACAAATGAATTCCAGATTCGTAACATTGAGCCCGTCCTAACCAACTTGACCCAACCAAGATTCCTGCAAGGGCGCCTATTGAATCCTTCCTAACTTCAGGCTTGGCTTCAACTTCTCCTACTGCAAATCTCTTTCGTCTTTCCAAACACTTTTTACAAATCCTAAGTATAAATGCTCTCCCTCTGCAAAAAAGCAAAGATACCAATAAAAGATTTCACTCGCCAAGGGGATTTCACTTCTAGCGCAACAATCGGGATGAAAAAACATGCGACAAGCATTACAAACCAACCAGTATTCTGGATACGACTTTTTCTTACAAACATGGCAACCGCACATTTCACAATCCAGATCTTTTCTATTCCGACATTTCAAGCAGAAAAACTCGATTTCCTTTTCCATGGTTTTGTTACCAGTCTTACGGGTGTAATTAGGGTCAGGAGGGGTGTTGGCAAGGACAAGTTGATGCTGTGAGGATGCGTCACTTAGTTGCAGGGAAAGAGTGGCACAAGTTTCCAAAGTGACCACTTGTTCAACATTCACCGCTGCTCTTTATGGGAGTTGGAAGCAGGAAATCGTGATTTTTGTTCATCAAGAAATAGATTAGCCTGTGATGGAGGGAGGAGATTGAACATCTTTGCAGCCAGATATCGAAGCCATAGTATTTATCATCTGGAGTAATTTGCAATGGCTTCACCTTATCCTGCCATGACACAAGAAGAAGCATTTCCTCTTTTCCCTTCCAACTACACGACTACGACTACTACTACTATCATCTTACTATAATCCTTTGAATTAGACTTTTACGAGTGTATTATCCTTTCACCCACTTTGCTCACAGTAAATATTTTTTCTGGTACAATAAGCTCTCTATTGTATGGAAATTATTGCTCAAGTTATATTGATTTCCTTGCCTACATTATTTTTTTGAATATTCTATGGAGGCGCTTCAATGTATGGCAGAATGACCGATTATGTGTGAAATGTGACTCATTCTTCAAAGAGCAAGATTTATACATTCATACTTCTCAAACATCTTGCACTAAATCACACACCACATCGACTCTAAAGATTCTTCTCATGGAGGACATTCCCAATGATACAAACGAAAGAATGTCCTCGTTTGATTTCGAAATTCAAGCATTTTCCACAAAAGACGAAACATCCAAAATTATTCCCGTTTCTCGCTTTTACCTAAGTCAACGTTCAGAGTTTTTCCGTTCTGCTCTTCTTGATGTAGGGGATTCGAAATGCCTAGTGGTTAATGCTGATACTGATGCAAAAGTTCTCGTTCAATTTTTTCATACTTTGAATACGGGAAAGTTGAAGTGTTCCATCTTTGAATTAGTTGACATGTATGACCTGGCTCTTCGTTGGAAGTGCTCGGTTTTCGCAAGTAGACTGAAGGAAAACTTCCAATATGCCGTATTGGACGGTAGATATAGCTTCAAACTTATTTCTAATGCCCTCAAGTCGAACCTTCCTGAACTATTGTCAGTAGATTGCTTAGCTGTTTCATTTTGTCATTGGGCCTATTATCCGGCCATAACAAAGTCGTTCAACGCTGATATGTTGGAGGAAATACTTGAATGCATCAAGCGGAGAGGAATTACCTTTACGAAGAAGTCCAGGTGGAACTTTTACAGGATCGTTAGTAGAATTATTGACGAAAAATACCCACTATCAATACTGGAGTTTACCCCAGAGGAGGCCGAAATGAATGAAATTCAATCGATGGCGTTCTTTACAGACACTTTAACGGAAAAAGACCGGGAAATACTGCAACGAGTGGAAGAAAAAACATTAAATAACGGCATGGTTCAACAGCTTTGGAGGTTTGTTCCATGGTACGCCTTCCCAGTAAACGAAATTGCTTCCATATTGGAGTATAATCCACGAATACCAAGGGCAGTTTCTAGTCACCTTAACAGATATGTGTACGAAGAAGTATCAATGGTGGCCAATTACAAGGACTTTAATGTGCAAACTGAAATTCTGTTGAATGTAGAATTGTTATTTCCTAGATGGTACGAAGAAAACTATGCGGATTGCTTGTTGAAGGTGGCTGAAAGGGAAATTCCAGTACATTCTTGTGTCATGAAACAGTTATTTCCCGAAATGACTGCGCCGAGTGAATCGATACAATTAATTTCGCCACCAACTTTCTATCATCACTTGACTGATCAAACTTACGAATTATTCATGAAGATTCTCTATGGCTATCCAATCCAAATTAGCGAAGAAGCAGAACAGGATGACTTATTCAATATTTTGTTATTGGTCAATCTGAACGGATTGGACGATCATACCTTTCAAATTAGTCAATTTTTGAAAAAAGACGAGGATTATTTATGGAAATTATTCAAGGAATATTTTCGAAATCCCGATTTTTTTGATTATTTCTCAGGATTTCCTATGAATTTGGGAATTAAAAGCATACTCCTCAATTGGTCGGAGGAAAGCCCCATTGTTGGTTTCAAGTATCAATTGGCCTGGGTGAACTTGATTGCTAGTTCAGGCCTATCTCGCGATGACACCGACATTGTAACAAAGTTATTTATGAAGACTTGGTTTGGAGAAGCCTTGGTAGCAAAGCATGAGAAGAGTGGGCATTCCAATGGAATGCGAACTTTGCTTCTTCACATGTTGGGTGGTGCTGAGGGTGGCGTTGTATCGGGTGGTAGTAGTAACAGGTGGCAATAACATGTAACAGGTTGTAATAATAGAAATTTTAATTTATGAGAAAATGTGCAATTTTTCCCAAACGGTGTCGTCATCAGTGCTGGTCGCCGCGGGCACATGTTCTTCTTCTTTCAGTTTTCTTCACCCCAGTAGCTTACCGCCTCATTACTGACGTCGTTACAATTAAGCTATCGAATAGCTCATAACTCTGTCTCAAAGGAATCAAATAGTAAACAACCACACAATATATACACATGTCTACTGCAAGACCCATTTCTGAAACTTTTGCCCAGGCTGTAGCTAGTAGTGTCGTTCCGGTCGAGTCTCTAACTACCCCACCCGGTTTGAACGATAACAAACTATCCCAGCGTCCAGTTTCTGAATTTATTCCTTCTGCTGATCAAAAGTTTACTTCACCTGAAGGTAATTTTCACATAATGTTCATTAATCACTTTGTCCACTCTTGCAGCTGATGCTATCGATAAATGGGTTGATGATCTAGCCCATTACGAAGAGACTATGGAGGCGATGGCCAAAGCGAGCTTAGACCAGAACTTTAAAGATGAATTAAATGCTATTGAACAATGGTTTCAAGTCCTATCGGATCCTGAACGAACTGCGACTCTGTACAGTCTTCTGCAGCACACTAATCGTGTACAACAAGGATTCTTCATTGCTGTGCTGCAGCAAATGAACCGCAAGGATAACCGTGCCAGCAATGAAAAGGCAAAGGAAGCCAAAAAGGCTGCCGACGCTGGTCGCCAACGTCGTCTTTCTTCTAAACCTCAACTGGCGATTGCTGGAACAAATGAGAAATACGCGCAATTGTATGGAGCTCCCGAAGATTCATCCTCGGTAACTACACCGTCTCGTACTCCTTTAACCGCGCAGTCTTACAAACAAATTAATCAAAAGCCTGGAACTACCAGTGCTTACATCACTTCGCGCCCGAGATCTGCTGCCACCACCACGGGAATGTTCCCCAATGGTGACAAGCAATACACTCCAGGAGTATCTGGAGCGGATAAAGTAATTAGACCATATAGCGTCATGGATCAGTCCGCCTTTGAGGATAACTCTATTTCCTCTGTTTTGACTCAACAAGGTGGTGCTGCTACTCCTTCTAACGGAGAACAACCAAAGGGTGCCAAGTGGCAGCCAATGACTCCTACGTTTGGAAACTTTTCCGAGGTGGCCAAGGGAATAGAGAGACCCCAATCCACCAATGACCTCGACAGAAACGCCTTAATCAATGCTCGTCTTTCCAACAAGATGGCAAGTGCCGTTAGATCGCCCCTTGGACCTGGTGGAGGTGATAGTGGGTTTTTGGCACGAGCTCAGTCGCGCGGAATTTCCACCATGGCGAATCCCAAGATGTCTGCTACTCCTCCTCTCTCTGCCGGTCTACGTGCGCTTCATTCCCCTGCATTTCCTCCCGGCCTTTTCCCCACTAATCCCTGGGCCACCGGTGCCAATCCTAGCGGTGGTGACAAGAAGAATTCCTCTGCTGCTTTGAAGCAAAAGTTCGCTAATTTAATTGCTGATAGCAGAGCCGATGCTAGTAAAGATGCCGCTGCTGCTGCTGCTGCCAAAGCTGCTTTGTTGGCTAATGGTGGAGCAGGAGGAGAACCAAAGAGTCCGAAACCGGTCGAGCCGATTGATTTTAAGCTGCTACAGGATATCCCAGCGTGGTTCCGCAGCATGCGCCTACACAAATACACCCCATTGTTTGAAACCATGAAGTGGCAGGAAATTATCCTGATGGATGATGAGAAGTTGAATGATAAAGGAGTGGCGGCGCTTGGCGCACGTCGTAAGATGTTGAAAGTGTTTGAGCAGGTGAAGTTGGAAGCCGTGCAGAAGGGAGTTAGCACGGAGTTGGCGTAAAGAGAGGTTTATGGCTTGGTGTGGGAGATCGGCTGGCCGCTGGCTTTTTCCCTGCCTTGAGCGTTATACGGGATTATAATGCGGGCTGTAGAGAGGGGTGTTTATTTCGCAAGCCTGGTCGGTGACTGGGAGATGGTGATTTAATAGCAGAGAGGATAGGATAGCTGGAGTGTCTGAATATATCATTTACGATCTATATATTATTGCTGTGGTTACTGCTATTATGCTCAAAATTGCTGCTATTATCCATTTTTTAATTCCCATTCCCTCTGATGCTGCTGCTGCTGATTTTGAGCGTTGTAGGTCGTAGAGGATATTTTCAAGATTATTAGTAAAAGCTTCCAGGGAAAACAACTTGATTACTCGTTCTCTCCCGAGTTCACCCATGGTTTTATGTTGTTCAGGGGTAAAAGCAATAATCTTCGCAATGGCAGAGGCAAAGGATTCAGCCGTAGGATCACACAAAAAGCCGGTTGCTTCATGTTCCACCGTTTCCAAGGGACCGCCACTATTGACGGCAATTACAGGGACTCTGGAATACATGGCTTCCAAGGGAACAATGCCGAAATGTTCCAATGAGGGGGTGTAAAGAAGCGCCTGGGCCAGGGAAAGCAGCTGAGCTCGTTGGGCCTCGGAAAAGGAGGGAAGAAATAACACCTGGGCCTGCGAATAGTCTCTATTTGACGGGGAATCATGGGCAAAAGTGGCCGTTTCTAGGCCCAAACTCATGGCCAATTGTTGTAGTTCGTCTAAATGTTCAACGTTTTCCCTTACCCTGACGTCATAACCGCCAGCCACGACCAGCCTAACTGCGCCAGAATATTTTAACTTTACGTGATATAACGCTTTAATGGCCAAAGCAATGTTTTTCTTTCTTTCAAAACGATTAATTGACAGTAAGGTAATACTTGGGCTAATTACTTCCGACCTTTTATAAGAGGTTTATCAAGTAAACATTGTTACCTATCTAATCGAGCATCTCTTGAATCAACATTGAACTCATAAGCACTTGGTTGAATCCCAGGATATAAAACCTTGAGATTTCCCCCCTCTTTCGCCCCACTACCCGTACAAGGAGAAGAAGCGGGTGGGAAAATGTTGGTAAAGTGAGCCAAGAAAACTCCCTTGGTAAATTCACTATTAACGACAATCTGATGAGCCATTCCAGTGGTAATTTCTTCCAACCAATCCAACGGCCATCTATAAATCCTTCTAACCAAAGAATCCCGCTTTAAAGCCAGTAATTGGTCGGGGAAATGGCCATAAAACAGAATCTACTCCCTCACTTGGTTCAACCAGATGGGCGAGAGGGGAATACCTTGGCAGAGGAAAAACAACGAAAAAAAGGAATACAAATGGAGACTTGATCTACTATGATTACGTCTACTTGGTTGGCCTCTTTCCATAACAACACCAAGGAACAATGAATACAGCGTAAATAGGCCAACAGGGCATGGAACTTTCCTCCTAGCATGGTTCGAGGAAAGAGGCTGTTTCCATGAACTGCTACGTCAAGGCTTCCTAAAAATGAGGGGGGAAATGGTTAGTTTCCTTTTGTTGGTATAATAAAAAGACACCATCTTTGGTTTCTTTGAAACAATGACTTGGGTCATGGTGCGTAGTGTAAATGATGACATGGTGACCCTTGGAAGAAAGTCCCAGAGCTGCATCCACCACTAGTCTCTCTGCACCTCCTATTCCTTTGTTAGCGAACTAGTCATGTAGGGGAGAGAGGAGAAACCAATTCCCAAATCTGGATGTAGAAATCGCACTTTTAACCTTTCAACTGATGATGATGACTTCATTTTCCCTGAAACCCGCGTGACCTTGAAAACCATGCAAACTCCCAATGAAAGAAAACACTACTTGATAGGACCAGAAGGAGGAAATTACGTGAAAAAGTTGTTTTTAACCTCTTTGGACGCGGACAGCGCCATAAGGCAAACTCAGAAAGAATTACTTCCCAGCCTTGGTAGGTTGTTGGGGTTAATCCCTCACTCGTTGGTAGAAAAGTTGGATGCTGTCAGGAGATTCACCGATATTCAAGGCTTCAAGCGTATAGAACTGAACAAACTACTGGTAGAAGCACAAGTTAGGTTTCTTTGTAAAAAGATTGACGAATCCAATTGGTCTGAAGCTCAGTATGCGCTTTTAGTGTTTTTTTCTGGTATTGCTAAAACGACACAAGATTCTTAAAATTCGCGGATAAATGTTGTCCATATCTCGATCTACCTGAGCTCCAACCAGTTCCATTCAAGTTGTTGAGAAAATACCCTAATTATTGGACAATGTCTATCCTGGAAAAGGTCGCCACTGCTCAAAAGGTGACCTTCCCTTTGGGGGATGGGGGGAGTGATTAGTAAGATGTATATAGAATTTACCCCTGGATTTACAACAAACCATTTGGAAGATGAAAAAAGATCTCTTTAGACAACATATTACTACTTTTATTGAAGATTATAAAAATGCGCCCAAATTGAATGCTTGGCAGAATGAGCTTAGACCATCGGAACTCTTGGCAGTAACAAAAGAACGGTACCTCTTGACCACCTAGATTATAAAGGTTAACTCTTGGTATAGTCGTGCTCATCCCTCTATTAAGCGTATAACGACTTGTATCGGCGAATATACCGAATTGTACGAAGAATGCAGCGCTGAACTGCTTAGACAATTCAAGTCTGAGCCACTCTCAGCTTATTCGATGTTGAAATGCGATATATTGATTCGTTTGATGGAGACGAATAAACAGCATGTAAGTTATACCCACTCTGCTCAGCCATGGAGAAGATAGATCACCGATGCCGAGTTTTCTTACAACATTGTTTGCATATTGGATGCAGGAATCCGCACTCAGATTTTGACCGAAACCCAATTAGAAGATTTGCGAAAATTGTATGATCGAGTTGGTCGTCGAGTCCGAAGTGAAGATATTCACGGGTAAAACCAAGTATTATAACCAAGTGTGTTGAACTGTAATAGGGAATTGGCCTTTACTTTGCATGATCCTGCAATTTTGAACTTTTTAACCTCCTTTTTAATTCAACATTTGGCTGAGAGAGTATTAAAGACCCCGTTTTATAAAGTATTTCCTTTTTCCTCAGAGATGGTGAATTGGAAAAACGTAGTTGGATAAAGCTGTGACATTTTTACTATCAGCGATAAATGTAGGCATAATGGCTGCAGATATCTGTGTTAGTAAAGATTTACGACAACGGGCGGTTTCCTTGTCTTTTATGAAGGATTTTTTCCCCTCACTTGTTGGAACCATGCGGAGAGACCTACAACGATATGACCGATTAAAGGAAGACCCGACGAGAGGAATAAACGTTTGGATTGATGAGTGTAAATACGCAGGTGGCCTGGAAGAGGATGCTCAAACAGTACTGCGAAAAACCCCACTGGCTAGAAAAGTAGCACTTTCCTTCTATTTGACCCTCCTGTAGATAATATCACATTATATTGTGGATCGATTCCAATGCCAAGACTTGGCCAGTCTTGCGCATCTGTTTGATGGTTATCTTCGTTGCTTGGATGATCCAGACAGCACAGTATCCATGGCAGACGATCTTTGCCATGTTTTGGGCGACATTTTATTACGTTCCAGTGCGATGTACTCCCATTTTTACCTGTCAATGTCGCCGTTTCGATCATTGTTAATGGACAAGTTTTTGCTCACCTTGACCAAGGCAGGCAGTTGGGCAGCGCATCTATTGACGCTGCAGTTGGCTGAGCAAGGCATTGAAGCGGTGGTTAATAGAAACGCTGTGATTCCAATCCATTTCCGGAATGAACCAACGATTCCTTGGAATATTTTGTTGGATACCTTTGCTCGATGGGTGTTGGTGGCTGCTACCTCGACCTGGCGACCAGGGATTGAGAATGATCCAGTAAATTGACCCTTTTTACTAATGTTGGTGATGGAAATAGAGAGCTGGGCCAATACAACAGCATTACAAGAAATTCCTAACCCTGACTTCAAAAGCAGGTTGGAATCCCCCAAAGGAAGGAGACAGTGAGGCTGTTTATACCTGGGCCTTTGGAAAGGGAGAACTTTTGATTTAACCTCACCTCCAAAATAAAATGTTTTCATCACGTGTTTAATTTTTTCCACTTTTACAATCAAATTAACAGAGGTGTATTTAAGACAATCGAGTAAACAAAACTTGACGGAAAAGTGAGAGAGAGAGTCATCTTGTTCTTTTCAACAATTCCACATCTTCTTCATAATCCTCATCAGTTGGAAGCAAGGCGTCTAGGCCTTTTTGATACAATTCCCGGTCAGAAGAGATGGGATCCAAGCCCCAGCCAGACATGGAACCACCCCAAGCAGCCTGACAAGGAACCTGGCCGGTAAATATCCAGCCATGGGGAACTCGGGGATATGGCAAGGAATTGGGTGGACGAGGATGTAACGTTGAAAAAGTGGAGGATGGAAGAGAGGTGGATTTGGAGAGTTCGCCGCCAAGACGTTCAAACAAAGGTCTGGCACGATTCATATGTTTTCGCCAGGGTCGATCATCCAATAATCGTTGAAACATCCTTGACGATTCATCATCAGCTTTTCTCTTTATTACCTCTTCCTCTGAAGACCATGATGCTACTTCCTTTTTAGCAGTCTTTTGTGGTGAAGGTGCTGGGGAAGGAGGAGTGTCTTTCGAAGTGGTGGTGGTGGTGTCTCTCGAAGTGGTGGTGGTGGTGGTGGTAGTCATTAGAGTTCAACACACCCTAAAGAGGCAAGGCTTCAAAAAGAACATTTGCTTTGACACCTTTTGACATTCTCCTTTTTGAGGGCAGGAATAGAAGGGAGATTCTGTCTAATACACGAGTCCTTTGTATTTGGTAAGTCCACACGTGATCCTTGTAAGAGAACTCCTTTTATTGTGTGTTGTGTGTGCTCAAGGAGTGTGCCCAAGGAGTGTGCCAAGGAGAAGGTTACAACTTGGTCAAGCGAAGATAAGCCCTGACCTTTTCAAATTCACCAAATAATTCCTTGGCTTGTTCATCACTAAGGGAAGGATGTACAATAACCCGATCTCCCTTCTTCCAATTAACCGGGGTAGTGACTTTTCTCACATCGGTCAATTGCAACGAATCCACCACTCTGAGCAATTCGTCAAAGTTTCTTCCACAGCTGGCGGGATAGGTGATGATTAGACGAATGGTTTTCTTGGGGTCGATGATAAACACCGATCTCACGGTCATGGGGACCCCCGTCGCTGTGACATTGGTGGGATCATGCGACACTTGATCCAACATATCGTATTTAGTAGCGACTTTACGATCATGGTCAGCTATAAGAGGAAACTTCAAGTCCACCCCGGCTATTTCGTTGATATCCTTGATCCAGCCCTCATGGTCATCAACCGAATCTACAGATAGTCCGATAAGCTTGACATTGCGTGCTTGGAACTCGGGTTCTAGCCGTGCTGCCTCTCCTAGCTCGGTGGTGCAAACAGGCGTAAAATCACCAGGATGCGAGAACAGAATGACCCAGCTGCTGCCTACCCATTCGTGAAAATGGATGGCTCCGTGTGTGCTATTAGCAGTAAAATCGGGCGCAATAGAGCCTAATCGTAGTGGTGCCATACTTTTTTTCGATAGAGAAGAGGAGTGAAAAAAATCCGTTTTTGGGGCTAAATTGTTCTTTTAATCATTTGACATGTGAATAACGTCATTCCGTCCCAATGTAATTACGACGTCACATATTTTGGACACTGACCATGTTTGAAACACAAGGTCCAAAAGTATTTGACCACACAAAACTTGGATTTTATTTCAAGTGGTGGCAAAAGTCAAGGCAGGAGTGATTTGTAATGTGTTACTACCTTGGGATGTGCTTGAACCTTCTTGGGGTCAAAGTTTAATACTTGTAGTCCTGCCAATGCCGTGGCTCTGCTCAGGGCTACGTACGCTTGGCCCTTTTCAAACACTTTGCCAAGATCCACCACCACTCGTTCCAACGTCTGTCCTTGGCTTTTGTGAATGCTCATCGCCCAGGCCAGTAACAATGGAACTTGGACTCGCTTCGCCACTTCTCCCTCGCCAGGAATGTCAACTTCCCAGCTTTCAGGCGTTATCAACATTTCTCGCCCATTTTCAAAGCGTACCCTGGGCCACTCCTGATTGGCCAGACCCAAAGAGCTGTTCTTTTCCCCATCACCACTGGTCTCAAAAGCAACCACAATTCCTCGCGTGCCATTAACAAGAGATTGATCCAAGTTTTTAAGCAAAATCACTTGTGCATTCAACTTCAACTGTAATAGACAGGGAGCAAGGGTGCTTTGCGGAAGTCGATCGACATAAATCTTGTTTTTACCACTATCTCGCGCCTTGTAGATATGAATAACTCCTGGAAGTAAGGCCAACTGAGTACTGTTGGAACTATCCACCTGATGACGCAAGGAAAACCTATTGTTGCAATAATTAAAGGAGGGGAGGGGAGGGGAAATACGTACAATCGAGTAGGTAAAATACCATCTTGGGGATAATTAGGCTCTCTTGATAATGACCTAAATATGGCCATTGTAGTAGGACTGAATTCTCCCAATCTTAGCTCATTTAACATTCTTACAAATTCTATTTACATATACAGGGGTTAAAAAAACATGCAATAATATACCAAGATCCTGTTGACGATAAACATGAGTTAATACCGCAGTTTTCTGAATACACTGACTCCAACACATTGCTTCAAAGGCAAACTTGTAGCCGCTAGATTTGGCAACAGGAGGAAGCTGAAAGAAATCACCAGATATCACCAACTAGAACAGTAAATGGTCAACAATGCAGGAGAGAGGGAGGAAACAAACTTGAATGCCACCAAAAGGTCTATTAGATCCTCTGATCTGCCTGGCAATCCATTCCAAATTGTCCAAAAACTTCGCATCAACCATGCTAATTTCATCAATGATCAAAACTGCACATTCCTGCCATCTTTTTATGGCTTTGGGATTTTTACGCGCTTTTTTTAATAAAAGCTCACCATCTCCCTCACCAATTCCAATACCAGCAAAGGAATGAAGCGTACAACCACTGATGTTACAAGCCGCAATACCAGTAGGAGCAGTAACTGCTACGGCTTCAAAGCTATGTCTTTCATGAAGTTGCTGGATTATTCGTCTTAATAAGAACGATTTTCCTGTCCCTAACATTAATTCAAAAAGTTGGTTAAATATTTATGCGCTTAACAAAAAAAAGGGAATACCAGCAGATCCGGTAAAAAAGACACTTTGACCCTGATTAACAATCCATTCAAGAATTTCTAATTGTTCTTTCGACAGAGCAGGGCCATCGTCATTGTTCTCAACACTGGAGACACTTTTCAACTTTTTTGACTGAAGAGAAGGGCCAGATTTACGTGTCCAAGGAAGTTCCCTTTTATTGGAAGAGGCCTTTACAGCGAAAGGAACAGGAGATGGGGCCTTGGTAGTGTCAATAACAAAGGTCTTCAACTTTGCCAAAGCTGGAGGGAGTTTCGTGTTCAGGGGCTGACTTGGGGGAAGATTGTCAATGATGTAAATGCCATTACGCGTGGCAGGTTTTTTAACGGCATAAGAGAAGAGGTTTGGACGAGAAGAGGTTGATGGGAAGACGGAGGAATTTTTACTATTCAAACTGCTCATTTTTTTCAGGACAAGGAAGAATTGCGCATATAGAGATGAAAGCAGTAGTCACGTGAGAGGAGTCGGACATTCAATCCCCAATTCGGGAAAATCCTCGTCATTATGATCATCATAAAGCAAAAAATTGTTAATTTAAGGAGGTTGCACACAGCACTTATCAGGCAAACACATTCCGCTCATAAGCCAATGACAGGGAATTGCAATTACACGTAGTTTCATCAGAAAGTGTCAAAACATTCCGCGACAGAGCCATGACATGTTCGTTAGTTGGTGAGTGCGTGTGCTCCAAAAGTGGGCGTGTCGTATGTCTGTGCGTATAATTAAACGAATAATCTCTCCAAATCTTCTGCTCTAATTATTTTTTTTGCTTCTTCTTCTTCTTAAGCTTGTTGACTTTGACCACTCAAAAACATTGAAAGAGTGAAGAGAGGTGCCCCAAGAAAACAGGTGGCCCTTAGCTTTCCCCCCCCTCCTCAACTAACCAATACCCTGCTCTCCACGCGGTCCTTTTTTGATGCTCTCAGGCCTTATTCCTTCTTGGTCTGACTCCGCTCGTACTTTTATCGTCTCCCGTACTTATGACTTCCCTTACAGCGTGACCGTCTTTCGTGACTACTCCTCGTTGGATGTGTATTACAGACACGTCCATCATATCCACTCCCAGACTCTTCACGACTACTTGCTGGGACCTGGTTTTCAACCCTATTGGATTATTTCGCCTCCTTCCTTACTGGTGATTCCTTCACGTTCTATCTCTGGGTTGACTGGCCGCGTGTCGCTTAACAGTGAAATCTTTAATGACCACTTTACCCTACTACCTGACCGTTCTCCCCGTATTCGTTACAGTTTCACCTGGACTGACGGAAGAGTATTTCGCTGGAAAAAACCCTCTTTTAGTGCTAGCTTGAAATGTGACTTTTTCCCTTCATCTACCTTACACTCTGGTCCGCAGCGCGAATCAGTATTAACCTTTGACGCGAGCGAAACAGCTTTGCATGTATGTCACCAGCGCCTTTCTAATTGCGCGGAAGATATGATAGGCTTGCTGAGTTATCCCGTTCAAGGTTTGCTCCATCGGGAATGGAGCGAAAAGTTGGAATCCGCCTTGGTCGCCACTGCTATAGTAGTTCTTGAAGCTTCTAGAGGAGAGCGACGACTGCCTCTGCTCACTTAGGGACATTATTCTCACCTCTTGTATATTTGTTTATCCTTTGATATTCCTTTGTTGTTTACCTGTTTTTTAGAAGTGCTTTTGAACTCTGACCTGGCGACAAGTGTAAACTGGAAGCTGCGTGAATAAGAGTTAACGCGGCACAGTACTGTTTTTCCCTCCCCAAACATTACATTTTATAAAAAAAGGAAGAGAGGACTTGTCATAGATCCATCTCCGATTCGGGTAATGGTGGTTTTTTTATAGATTTTTTATACAAAAAAAAAGCAATTCAATGTTCCAAAATCGGTTCTTTCTTCTCCTGCTCCTTCTGGTTCTTTGCCTTAATGGGTCAGGTGTTGCCCTTTTTTAGCTAACGACTTGGTGCCAAGCATTCCCCATAGAACGAGTCTTTACGTGGTGTCCTCTTTATCTTCACTGTTTGTTCTTTGTAGTGTTTTTTATTCCTTTGAAGATTGTGCAACATCACAGTATGTGTTGTCAACCATGCAGTTGGCAACACTTGGTTTATTTATGGATTGGAGAAATAATTTCTATGTATGGCAAGTCACGTTTATCCAATCATGTTGAAGATTAATACTGTTTTGAGTTTAATCACTCTCTCTTGGTTGCAAATATTTATTTAATATTTGCTTGAACCTTTTTTTTTGTTGAAGCCAATTCTGGAAATAAAATCAGCATGGTAAGGATAATCCTTGGATTAAGAAACAAGATACATTGGTTGTTAATTACCAAAATGCATTTTACTAGAAATTTAAACTCTGGGAAAATACGTAGTGGCAATACATTGTTTAACTGTAATGGACCCACCCCCAACACTGTGGGGACTGTACTAAGAAGAAAGCCCGTCATTATACCCCGAATAACCCCCATAATTCTACTACCATTCAGCCCAGGCAAGAACCACAGCGGATGAATTAAAAAAATCCGTTTTTAAAGTATTATTGCTTTTGTCGAAAAAAAAATAAAAAAAATCACACCTCTCAAACCACCCTTCTATGCGTAACTATTGATCAAAGAATGACATCCCTCTTTTTGGAAACTCTTCGTAGAGCGGAGTTGGAGCATCATTACCCAAAGTAAGCTCATGCATAGATGGAATTAACTTTTCCTAGTTTTGCCAATAATGGCGTTAATAATTTAGAGGAATTAACCTTGGTATGCTTATTCCCCTGGGAAACCTATCCTAATCTTTCATCCTAGATATCCATGCAAGATTTCAACCGTTTTGGCGTAGTCACCAGAGAAGATCGTCAGCGCTTGTTTCAGCTGATTCAACGAGTCAAGGCTGAATACCCCGTCCTCAGTAAATCATTATCTGGTGGCGCTGCTGCTGGTGGTGGGTCAAGGCTGGCGTCTGGAGGTGCAAGTGGCGGGTTATCTTCCAGCATCCCACTTTTACAACATTCTCGTACTACTTCTTTTGGAGCCAATGATCGAAGATCTGGTCGTTCAAACACTATCCCTTCTTCTCCTAGGACTTCTCGCGAATTTGATGAAGATTACATGTCCATCGATGCTTCCTTGAACACTGCTCCTGCTTCCTTGAATATGCTGAGTATGGCAGATTCGGTGATTGTTCATGGTCCTCCTGTCCCTCCGATTAAACGAACCAAGCCGCAAGGTTTATTGGATGCTTATGGCGTTCCTATCGAAAAACCTATTGCACCGGCGGGAGGAAAGAAATCAGGCAGTGTTGGCGCGTCTAATAAGGTCGCATCAGAGTTACATCAGAAAATTCGGGTATGTGTAAGGAAAAGACCTTTAAATGAAAAAGAATGTCGTAAAGGCGAAACTGATATAATTGACATTAAGAGCAGAAAGAAATTGGTCCTGAATGAACCAAAGTATGTCTCCCTTCTTTCTTTGAGCTGATTTTATCGCCATGTTAGAATGAAAGTAGATCTAACCAAATATGTCGAAGAACATGAGTTTCTCTTTGATGAGGCCTTTGAAGCCAATGAAGACAATGAAGAAGTAAGAAACTTTATCTTTTTCCCGAATCGAGACAGACTCGTGGCGTTGTGTGCTTTTTTGGCGTGTGTAGGTGTATAAGCGTACTGCGCTTCCTTTGGTGGAATATGTCTTTGAAGGGGGAAAAGCCACTTGTTTTGCCTAGTAATCGCATCCTTGTTATGTCTAATTTACGGTAAACGCAGTGGTCAAACTGGAAGTGGTAAAACATTCACCATGTTGGACTTGAACCGTGGTTTATACGTCCTGGCAGCAAAGGATATGTTTTTCCTCTTGAACGAACCCGAATTTAGTCATCTCACTGCTTATGTGAGCTTCTTTGAGATCTACCAAGGCCAACTTTACGATCTCTTGAATGCGCGAAAGAAGCTCTTTGCCCGAGAAGATGGAAAACAACGCGTAGTCATTACGGGACTGCAAGAGTATGAAATTAAGAATCTCAATAATTTATTGGAAGTATTTGAATATGGATCAAATAACCGCAGCACTGGTAAATTTAACCCAACCCTACTCAATCAAACCTCCTCTTTAATTAGGCAGCACGGGAGCAAATTCTGATTCATCTAGATCTCATGCTATTTTACAAATATCTCTCAAGCATAAGGAAAATAAGAAAAAGCTACATGGTACCTCCTCTCTCCCTCTCTTTTGACTGTGTGTAATTTAACTAACTCGTAACAGGCAAATTTAGTTTTATTGATTTAGCTGGTAGCGAAAGAGGAGCCGATCGTGGTGACACTAACCAACAGACCCGCATGGAAGGCTCGGAGATCAACAAGAGTTTACTTGCTTTGAAAGAATGCATAAGAGCTTTGGATCAGAACAAGAAGCACTTGCCTTTTCGCCAGAGTAAACTTACCCAAGTACTGAAGGACTCTTTTATGGGAAAGTCGCGAACGTGTATGATTGCTACTGTTTCTCCAGGTGTGACAAACAGTGAGCATACTTTAAACACTTTACGTTATGCTGATCGGTATTCCTTTATCATCAAGATCTGCCTATATTCTTATAATGACATGGCGGTGTGGTAGAGTAAAGGAACTGAGTGGAGACAATGATTCAGAGCCGGTGGAAGAAACCTTTCCTGCTCAACGTCAACGAGCAGTTGCCCATAAATCGCAACCTCAGTCAGCTGCAACTTTAGCACCACCCGCCAAGTCATTTTTGAAACCACCTTCGCGGGTCCCAGGACACCTTCAGCATGTTACTCAGAGCAACATGTCTGGTCATTTAACTGATCCTGAGCTTTTTGAGAATGGATTAAGTGGGGAGGATGATTTGTTAAACGAGGAATACCCCCCTGATGATTTTTACAGTGGTTCTGGTTTAGAAGAGAATGGCGGAGGTGGTGTGAGGGGTGGTTTTGGCAATGGCGGATTATTAGGAGGAGATGATGATGGAGATGATGACGATGATGCTGAAGAGAGTGGCGAAGAAGAAGGCGGTGATGATGACGACGATGACGACATGGAAGATGAAGAAGAAGAGAACGATCTTTCATGCGAAACTGGAGAGGATCCGTATAAGCCATCAGTAAACTACGTCAATCGAATTGGACCACCAGTGCGTAGAAATTCCAAGGAATTAGGAGCAACTCCACCTGGAAATCGAAGAGCTTCTTCAGCTTCAAAAGTCACCCCAATCACCCCAATCACCACTATCTCAAAAGACACCGCCTTGAGAGACATCACCACCAAAGCAAATACAGCACTTCCAAGATTCCATCGTTCGTCCATATCTTCTTCCAATATTCGCTCACCGACTACATCGCAAAAAAGCCTGGAAGTTCAATCACCGCAAGAAATGTTTTCTTTGCAACGAATGGATGACTTTATGAAAGATCATAGGCAACAAATCCGCGATGTTACCGATCTGGTGAAGCAGGAAACCAAGTTGATGGCGTCTTTTACGCTTAGTATGAGTGAAAGCGACGAAGCAGCAGCGCAGGCGTTTGAGGAATATTTACGTAATCTTGATAAATTGTTGGAGAAGAAGGTTCAAGCAGTGGCAGAACTTCGAGGAAGAGTGCAAAGTATGATTCGTGTGGAAAATACAAGTTGATTTTATCTCTTCTCTTTCTTCTCACTTTCTTCTGTTCAAACCCCCCCTTTTGCGTTGTTAACTTAATGGACAAGCTTGCAATCACTGCTATGGAGATGTTGAAAGACAAGTGGGAGAAGAAGTTGTACGATGAAAGTGGCCTGGAAATCAATCCCTATACGAAAAAAGGCTTTGTCACGCAAGTCATGGGCAATGTGAGCCAATTCCACATTCCTGGCGTGGGAGATTTCAAGCTATCCAATTGCAAGTAATCCCCTCCGGTTTTCCTTACCCCTGATGAGGCTAATGTATGGTGTGGGGTAGTGGAACCAAGAAGGCATTACTAATTGGCATTAATTACATTGGTTCCAAGTTTCAACTCAAGGGTTGTTTCAACGATGTCAAGAATATCAAAGAATTCATCACCTCAAAGTATAACTTTCCTGAAGCCAACATGATCATCATGACGGATGATCAAAAGGATCCTCGCTTCATTCCCACCCGCAGCAACATTATCAGTGCCATTCGTTGGTTGGTGGATGGTGCTAAAGCGGGAGATAGTTTGTTCTTTCATTACAGTGGACATGGAGGACAAGTGGAAGATATTGGTAATCCTCTTTTTTTTGCCTATTCGACTAATATGCTCACCCTGGAAAGAACATAAAGATGGTGATGAAAGTGATGGTTTGGACGAGACCATAATGCCCTTGGATTTTGAACAAAATGGTCAAATCATTGATGATGTAATTTCCCCCCCCCCTGCTCTTGCATTGTTAATAAGGAGAAATGAATAGGAATTGCATCAACTCATGGTTAAACCTCTACCAGAAGGTGTTCGCCTAACCGCCATCTTTGATTGTTGTCATAGTGGAACGGTCTTGGATGTGCCCTATGTATACCGCTGTGATGGCAAGATCCAACTGGTTACGGATCATAATCATCAAGCAGGAGCCATAGCTTTGATCAATGCCTTTTTGGATCAACAAAAGGGTAATTACTAGTTGTGTGTGTAGCGGTGATGTAATAAGCGAGGGAATAGGAAACAAATCCTCAGCAAAGGAAAACTTCAAAGAAGGCTTCAAGCTACTAATAAAGCCCAAAAGCATGGCGATTGCAGAGGTTGAGCGCCATCAGCAAAAACGACAAACTCATAGCAGTTTGGCCGATGTGATTCAATTTGCGGGGTGTAAGGATAACCAGACATCTTCGGATACCACGATCAATAGCCAGGCGACGGGAGCAATGAGTTATGCTCTGATCAAAGTGTTGTCGGATAATCCCACCATTACTTACAAAGATTTGTTGTTCCAGCTAAGAGAGGTGCTGAAGGGAAGGTACACCCAACTGCCTCAACTTTGTACTGGACGACCAATGGATTTATCCCAAAACTTTATTATGTAAGTAAACAAGGTTTCTAATAAACAAGGGATTTTATTACATTCCTCAATTTTGTTTGAGAGAGAGTACATTTTGAAGGTTGGAAAATATTAAACGATTACTTCATCGTTTTGTCGTATCTCAATCATTTGATCATGGCTTTGTTTACGCTGGAGCATTACGCACCAGACATAAAGGCCAATATTAAAAAGTAGCGATGAAAAATACTCGTAAAAGGCTATCCCGTCAAAAGGATGCTCGAGCGAAACGCTAACCAGGAAGCAAATGGCTCCCAAAGAATCGATTTTTAAAAAGGTTTTGTTTAACCCATCGGGGTTTCCAGTCTTGAATAATTCGTAGTACTGCGCTAAATAAGCGCAAGAAAAAAGCACCGTCGGTATTAACCCTACGACCAATTGAGGCCATTCGATATGATCCAGGTAGGCTTGACGAGTGGGTATATAGAATAAAGCAAATAAGCCTCCGCTTAGGAGTAAAGTCACTGCGAGCAAAGAATAGAGTTTCTTGTTTGAGAATTTCAACTCGTAGATGAAATATTGAAAAGTACAGATCAGACTGAGAATGCTAAAAGAGCATGGTTGCAATATGACCGGCAAAGGGAACTTTTGGAGAATTAAATACGCCAAGAACATGATGGAACCAATGTACCAAATTCCCATCATGTACGGGGACACACCAGCTGCCGATTTTCTTCTATAACTATGAATCACCTGTGGAATGAGCTGGATGGACCAAGCGGCCAAGCCCAGATATCCAAAGACTTCCTGCAAAACGATGACAAAAGTGCTGTTGGATTGACCCATTGAGGATTTGTAGAAGGTAATGTGGTGGCGCTGTAAAATAGACGTAAAGGAGTATAAATGGTGGGGCGTGGTAAAAATAAAACGCTATAGAAACCAAAGAAGGATGTGAGTACAAAGCATGGCCTCTTGGCAGTAAATTTATATACTGAGAAAGTCATTGGAGCTTGGAGAAATGGCCCAAAGTTTGAAAATCCACGTGGTTAGATCCGATTTTGCCCACATTGTTGATTGAAACCAAGCAGTGGCCTTCTTCTCTTTTGAAACCGCCTACTTTGAGCATTCCTTGACGCCGTTCAACTCCGGCCTTTTGCGTAGTTTCTTGCCTATCTTTTACTTGTTTATGCTAAGCTTATGATCAGAAACACACAAACCATCAGCAACAATGAGGAATCCTTTTCATTTAATCAAAGTTGATGTTGCACATTTTTGTACCAGGTGAATATCCCATGACCTTTGGGGAAATGTCTTGATGATAAATTCTCTTTTCGTCTTTTTCACTTCCTTATTAAGAATCAGAAAATCCGTGAGAACCCGGAATTTCTATATTGGATTGGTATCACCCTGGGCAAAACTTGGATACATTAATAATGTTTTACTGCTTTTCTTCAAACTGATAATGATGATGATGATGGCAGTATGAATATTTAGAAAGGAAACAGGTTTTATTTAATTGCCGATATTTTTTCATCAAATGAGGTCGTTAAAGAGAAATATCGAAAACGTTATGGCGTTATCCCAAGTCTGTTCTTATTCCCATTATCACCAGCATGTTGCAATCACATGCTTTGTGCTGTTGGTGCGCACAAAAGTTATTGCTTAAGGGTTCAAACAAGTTTCCATTCCACTTTGTTATTTTTTTTGTCGTTTTAAAAAAAGTGTTCATTATGCATTAACAGCTTATATCCACCGTCACTCTTCACTGTAGATAGTATTACCAAGAATATACCCTTCCTCTTCCTGCTGAAATTAATATCTCTCCAAAAACAAGCATTTTAAAGATGAAGATTTTATTTACCATTTTGCTGCTAATTCCCTTGGCCCTCGCTTCGGTCACGTCTAAACAGCCCAATCTTAAACGACGTCAGTGCTACTATTGGGGTTGTCCACCTCCTACTTATGGTGGATATGGCGGAAGTGGTCCTCATCCATAATTCAATAATATTTACAAGGGTGTTAATATCTGGTGGAATTAATGATGGTTTTTACATTTGGAGAAGTTTGGAAACTTTACTAATAAACATCCTTTAATTTCTTAATACTTACGCATCTTTTTACATTTTCTGAATACTCCCTATTTTATTCATTCTACTCTTTAAAATTCACATTCCTTCTGAAAAGCTAGTAATGCTATTCAAGACAAACAGGGAAATGTCGGTTCTACCTTCTCCAAGGATTCGTCAATTGAAGAATGGTTTTAGAAGAACTTTATTAGAGCGCTCAGATTACAATTCATTTGAAAGTAAAATATTTTCAAACGCTGAAAAAAACTGTCACGATACTTCTGCTTCAGGGTTCCAAAATATTTCCAAATGACCTTGTCCTTTCTCTGCTGGTTATTCTTTATCTCAACGCCAATAAATTCACCTATTTCCTTTCTCCCAGCAACATGAGTATCACACAGCACAACCATTTTAAAGTTCTAACAAGGTTTACAAATCAACTCAAAAAACTTGAATAATCTTCCAAGCAAAACAACATAACTTATCAAAAATGAAGGCTTTATTTACTATTCTGCTGCTTATCCCCTTGGTTTTGGCCTCTGTTGCGCCAGAACAGCCCATTCTTAAGAGACGTCAGTGTGGCTATGGTGGTTGCCCTCCTCCCAGTGGTGGAGGTACTGGAGGAAGCGGTCCTCATCCTTAATTTCTCGTTAGAAGGTGAATAAACATTAGGGAGTAGAAGCTGTTTGTGTTTGGAGAAGAATGTGTGGGGGGAGTAATAAAACAGCTTGATTTTATAAAACACCTTGTCGTTTTATTTATTCTCTCCATAAAATTAAATTTACAACATCTTTTAAAAGCAGTGGTTTTATTTATTAAAAAAAGTGATATAAGAAAATCTCGGTGTTCTCGTTCCAAAGAGGACAAAAGTGCGGAGTTGAAAGAAAAGCAAAATAATTGATTCAAAATGAATGATTTCGATAAATAAAAAGTCACGATACTTCTGCTTCAGGGTTCCAAAATATTTCCAAATCACTTTGACGTTTCCTTGATGGTTCAAATTTGTGTTCTTTATGTCTACACCGTTAAAATCATCCAGTTTCTTCCTCCCAGCAAGATGAGCATTACACCCAACAAAACACAATTAAAAAGCACTAACAAGTTCTACAAAATCTACCCCAATTCTAAGCAATCCCATAAGAAAACCATAACTTATCAAACATGAAGGCTTTATTTACTATTTTGTTGCTTATCCCTTTGGCTTTGGCCTCTGTTGCGCCAGAACAACCAATCCTCAAAAGACGTCAGTGTGATTATGGAGGTTGTCCTCCTCCTAGTGGCGGCGGTACTGGAGGAAGCGGTCCTCATCCTTAATTTCTTATTCATTGGAAGGTGAATAAATATTTTAGGATATGATAAATGGTTATGAGTGAGGTTGCGATAGTGTGAAGGAGAGAAATAAATAGCGGATTTAAATAATTCCTGATTGTTACAGGTTTCATGCTTTCCACCACCCTAAAGCACAGCCTTTTCAAGCGAAATGTGGCTAGATTAGCTACCTGTGCGCGTACTAGACGCGTTATGCAAGAATTTGGCATAGATTCTTCTTCTCCTATACCTGGTGTGTTCGATGGAGAGTGGAAAGTTGGCTTGGGCACTACGCTTACATCGATCAATCCCGCTACTGGTGAAGAAATTGCCCAGATAACCGGTGCTAATGTACATCAATATCAGCAAGTGTCAAGTGCGGTAAAAGCTTCAGCCAAGGCATGGAGAGAGGTCCCCGCTCCCAAGAGAGGTGAAATTGTGCGGCAAATGAGAGAAGCCTTGAGTAAGAAAAAAGAACCTTTGGCCGAGCTCATATCTCTGGAAATGGGCAAGATTTACCAAGAAAGCTTGGGCGAAGTTCAAGAGTTTATTGATATTGCCGATTATGCCGTAGGACTTAGTCGCATGTTGAATGGGAAAGTAATTCCTTCAGAACGACCAGGACATTTGATGCTGGAGCAATACAATCCGCTAGGAAGCGTGGGAGTTATTTCTGCCTTCAATTTTCCTGTTGCTGTTTATGGTTGGAACAGCGCATTAGCCCTAGTATGTGGAAATGGGGTACTTTGGAAGCCTGCCCCCACTACTAGTCTTTGTGGAGTTGCAGTCACTAAAATCTTGGCCTCAGTCCTCAAAGAAAATAATTTGCCCAGCTCTCTTTGCTCTTTAGTGTCGGGAGGAGCCGATGTTGGTAAAGCAATGTCTGAGGATTGTGACGTTGATCTTTTATCCTTTACTGGGAGCACTAAAGTTGGAAGACAAGTTGGAATGACTGTTCAAGAAAGGTTTGGCAAATCATTATTAGAACTTGGTGGAAACAATGCTATAATAGGTATTGCTTATAGGTGTGCCTGTCCTAATACGATGTAGTTATGGATGATGCAGATATCAATTTGGCCTCTAGAGCTATTCTCTTTGCTGCGGTAGGAACTGCAGGTCAGCGTTGCACTACCACAAGGCGTTTGGTACTATTTCTCACTTTGAGAATTACTGATCCTTTTGAAAGATATTACATGAAAAAATACATGATGACTTTATCGCTCGTTTGAAGGATGCTTATGCTCAAGTTCGAGTTGGTGATCCTTTAGATGGTAAATCTGTATCTCATAGCACAAATTAATTAGTTTAGAAACTACTATGTGTGGTCCGTTACATACAAAACAAGCAGTAGAACACTTCTTGGATGGAATTAAAGCAATCAAAGATCAAGTACTTTAATTTGTTTAAATTGGTTAATTTTAGCTTGAAGGGCGGTAAAATATTATATGGAGGAAATGTTATAAATGATAAATCTGGATATTTTGTCGAACCTACATTGACTTCGATTTCTTATGATGCACCTGTTGTGCAGAATGAAATATTTGCCCCCATTCTACACACAATTAAAGTCAAGGTAACCTCCATTAATCAAGTAATCATTATTTACAAGGCTTAGAATTTTGAAGAAGCGGTCAAGGTTAACAATTCCGTTGGCCAAGGATTAAGTAGTAGCTTGTTTTCCACTAGTCCAGAAAAGATATTCAAATGGATCGGGTAATTTCGTTAAATAAGCGAAAACTTCTAACAAGTTTCCTTATAGTTCTTCTGGCTCTGATTGCGGAATCGTTAACGTCAATATTCCAACCAATGGAGCAGAGATAGGAGGCGCTTTTGGTGGAGAAAAAGAAACCGGTGGCGGCAGAGAATCTGGCAGTGATTCCTGGAAACAATACATGCGACGACAAACATGGTGAGCATCTTTACACTTTGTTACTTATTATTCATTATTTTTAGTACACTAAATTACAGCGGAGAACTTCCACTCGCCCAGGGAATAAAGTTTGAATAGACCACGATTTATAAGAGCACAAAAAGAAATCATTTATTATACTACAGCATCAACAACATCATACATATATAGATAAGTATCCCCTGATTACACCTTCACTCCCCACATTTCAGCCCCAGTGTCCGTGCTAGCTGCACGTTGAATAGCATTCGGATTAGATTTGCCATCGCCAGTGTGTTTCTTTCGCTTAAACACGTCGTTCAATCTCCGTGCCATTGCTTTGAGTTTTCTTGTACTCTTTTTTCGTTGTTTTCTAAGCATGTCGCCCATCTCATCAAACAGATCTTTCTTTGATGGAACATCTTCTACGACGTTCCCTGCATCAGATACGTTCAAGTTGTTTTGAAGTAATGCTTCATTTCCGTCCCCGTTCTCTTCAGTAATCGTAGAATGTGTCAAATCTTCATCATCCATGTTAGACAATGTTCGAACATTGCCACCATCCGACCTCGCCAAATCACGCCCTGCAAAATCCAGTTGACCTGATATATTGATGGCTGGATGTCTCGTATCAATCTCGTCATTTTCCTCTTCTGCGAGGTTTAACGCTCCTCCAGCCGTAGTCGGCCTAAATACGTGTTTCCCATGACCTTCTTCATTGGAGCTGAGCTGTTGTTGTCTATTCTCTCGCTTCTGTTTAAGTTTATGTTGGCCTGCACTGATATCACGCCATATATCTTGAATGGTTTTTATATGATGTGATGTAAAAGCAACTGTATGATGTCTTCTCATGCTATTAGTGGAACGAGAATCAGTTCTTCCTCGAGTCAACAGCCGATTTTCTAGGCTTGACAAGGGGTTTTCGATGGAGGATTGACCCGCAAGAGCCCGACTAGTTGCTTCCAGAGCCTCATTATGCTCTTGGGCAGGTTGAGAAAATAGATCGTTTAACCAAAAGCCCAAACGTTTTGATTTCCATTCAGGATCTTCATCCGAGGCCTAAATCAGCAAGTTTTCGAAATTACTACATAAAGTAAAACAGGCGGACATTTACCAAAACAGTAATTTGGGCTAAATTTTCTTTTGTCAGCGGTAGCACCACTGGTGTATCGGGAAGTGAAGTACTCGACCCATTTGTTTTGATCGCCGAATGGCCGCTTTTGGGTGGACGTAAGCCTGGAGCCAACAAAGATAGCGAGGGTGGTATGTTTTTTAAAAGCGCATGTCTTTGCTGTTGTTGCTGTTTCTCTTCAGCATTGTTGGAGTGAACCATTAATAGTAGGGGCAAGAAAAATGGTGCAATTAATCCCAAAATTATCATTAATTCTTTCCTCCTTTCGCGTTGAACACAAAATAATGAAGTGCTGATTCTTAGAGGTCTTTATATGTAATTTCTTTAAAATTATGCTACTGCTATTGTAAATCCAGAATTGTTGGCTTTGCAAACCTTTGATAAAACCCTGACTCCATCATTGGTTTGCATTAGTTCATACAATTAACCTTTTCTTCAAAATCCTCTGGGTGTAATCGTGCCGTTAGTACAACACAACTTCGAGGGGGTGGATTTGAGAGGGTAACTTAGAGATCGTTAGAATGAGAAGGGGATTTGGAATAAAAGGTTTCTTATTGAAGTATCTTCTCTTTTAATTTCATCGAATGTTCATCTGACTTAAATCAGTGAGTGTTGAACTGTATGGTTTACAGACGTGAAAATAATAAAAGATGAAGGACGGTTAAAGTGTGATGGGTGAAGTAAAGAGAGTAAGTTTTGAGATTGTGGAAAAATGTATGCGTTTTTTTATTTAGCAACAAACTCATTATAGTATTTAACTTGCGCCCAATGTATGCATGGAATATCATGGAACAAATTCATTTCAACA
>QZWR01000466.1:0-12164 GCA_004114325.1 Zoophagus insidians | reverse complement strand
CACTCTTTTCGTCTTCATCCACCCTCACCCTCCTTTAGGTCACGTGTGGTGTTTCCGGTCGGCTTCTGACACACTCTGTTTAACAAAAAATAACCTCAACTCGTTAGGTGAAAAACCAACACAGGGAACTTTTTATCTGCATATTACTTCTTAAACTTTACCTTTAAGGCTTTGTCATTTCTTGCACCATTGTGGCAATTTATGATTGAGTAGTTGTTTTATATAATTCATTGTTCCACTGGTATGAAGTCAATATTCAACTTTAACGTATCGTATTCGGCAGGTAGTCCTGTACGACACTGCCAAGACTTTTCAATCTCCCCAACCTTGTAACCAGCTGCGTAAAGCATATCGAATTGCCTTTTTAAGCTTGCAAGGTTAATTTCAACGGTTTGAATTGCTCATCCTTGTCCTTGAAATTTTACATTATTCATATTTAGCACCTTAACACTGCTGTTAGGTTTAAGCCACGAGTGCTTAGACACCTACACCAATGCCTCACGGCGACGTGGGTTCTCTTTTTTGTAATATTGAGCTAGAGCAATAAAGGCTATGGTTAAACGTTAGGTTTAAGCACTTAACGGCTGACGAAGCACGGGCACTTTGTCGTATGATATAAGTTACCTCAGCAAAATGCCAAGAGATGTAACCTACAGGCGAGAAAATAATGAGTATTTAATGTTTGCTGAGTATATTTATCAATAGACTTGAAAATTGGCTGTCATGAGCCATCACAATGGCACTGACATGTGGAAATTTCCTTGTGCGACTTTGGGTAAACACATTTCCGGATTAGGAAGTATACTTGTTTTGAATCGGGAAGCATGGTGGTGTCAGTTTGATTGGTCGAGTGAAGGAATTTCCCACGTAGTGACGTAGTTTAATGTAGTGCCGTAACTGCATGGAGGCCTCGTGGTTTACTCTCATACATATACTGAGAGGAAACTATGAGTCTTTCCCTCCATTCTCTGGTTATCAATAATATTTACCTTTTCACAAATCACTCTTTCTCTTCTCTTGCTTTTCAAAATTTCCTCAAGACTCGGTCCTTATATTGGCCTTGTTTATAGCGTAAAGGCCAACCAATAATATAATGTATACTCTCATATATCAATATATTGAATGGCTTTGAAGCAATTAACATAGATTTATTTTTAGTTTATCCGAGGAATCAATGATGTACTTAAAATCTTCTCACACTGCATATATTACCCCCTTTTGCCTATCCGAAAGAAAGGTAAGCTTATTTCATCAGGTAGGCTGTGTCTGAAATGCAACTTAGAAGCATGTCAAAAACCATGACCAGTTGTTTTCATCTTCAATGGAGACCCATGCGTAGCACAATGGTACAAGTAAATGAAGGGGTAAATTTCTACGGCACAAAGCAAAATACCCATAAACTCTGACCTCATATGTGTCCCGTCCAACCCAATCAGTGGTCGAAGGTATCTCAGCGAATTGATGCTTGAGGAGGTGGCAAAAAGAGCCCTTCAAAAAGTCCCTTTGATTTCCTCTACTTAAACAATAGTGAGTAAAGAAAAATAATTCTACACAAACTTCTTGCTTCACATGATGGTATTTAGCTCCTATCTTCCAAGGGTGATTATTGCTTCTCTTTAGCTTTCGAAGAGTTTTGAATCAGCAAGAACAATGTCTTTGGACCTATTCTTTCTGTGTCCTTATGACAAATTTAATGACTATGTGATGCACTAATGGTTTTATTATTTGAAGCAGGCGTGGAAAAAAATAAATTTGTATTGCGCAAACGTACCGCTTAGTATAATGATAAAATACATGGGTTTAGACCTTTTTTAATTAACAAATTTTCAATTGACATAAGTAGGTGGTGTGACCATATGCCATTTTAATTCTTCAACACGTTTTTAAATATTTTTACCGAAATAGATGGAAGTTTGCGAAAATTTGCAAGAAGTAAAGCAGAGAGAGAATAAAAATGAAATAGGAAAATTTTGTTGTTGATTAAAATAAAGTAATAAAGTACTCAATTTACTCGCCATTTTATATACTGGGTTTTGACATTGAATTGCTTAAAACGCAGTCGCAACTTGCCCAACCCTGTCAAAATGAAAGTTGAAGTGACTTATCATTTACAAAGAGTTTATCAATATTATTTTTGGGGAATTTCAATAATGCTTTTGAAGTTAAAATTAATTCAACAAATACTCCTGAGAATTGCAAAGATACTATTGAAAATGAAAATATTTCCAAAAATACTCTTCGTAAAATATTTTCCCCTCGAAACTTTTATTGGTTACCTTCCATTGCACCGATGCTTTCGAGAATATGCAATTAGTTAGAGACACGCTTAAACTTTATGCTATTAAGAACAGCTGCCCCTATTTTTTGAAGTACAGTTAGCCGGGTCGCCTTGACGCTTGTTGCCTTTCTACTCAATCTACCTCATCAGATTGTACCTTTGGGCCAACAACATTTAAACAGAATGATAGGTAATAATATCACCGAAAACTGGATTTAAATCACAGAGCCTTCTGCATAGCCACTATATCTGCCTTTGGTTATGCGATTAAGGAGAATGCCGGACCATTTTCCACAATTGTTAAAACTCTAAGTCACGCAGACATAAGGAGGGTAATTCGCAGCTAGTATGGCGCTACTTTAGCTCATACAACTACTTTGAATGCGTTACAAAGGAGCAAAAAAGAGGGAATTGCAGGGAAAGGCAATTCATCCGAATCCCTTGGGTATTATTCATGAGCCGTTGCAAGTAGCACCCCTGTAACGGTTACATCTCTTGAAAGCTCTGAAGATGACACAATCAACAGTACCTCACATTCCCTTGGTTCAAAAAAGTTTACACTCAGATATTGCCGACAAATGTTAATAGTCGACGCGTGCCACCTGAGATCTAGCTACGGGGGATTGTTGTATCTGTATGCGCACACAACGGAGAAGGTAAGCTGGTTCCTTAGCAGTCAGAATTGCGGACATTGAGTACGAGAATTATTGGATCTACTTTTCTATATTCTTTCCGACGCCATTCCAGAGATTAATAATGCAGAATTGGTGGCCACGCCTGAGCGCGAAAAAGGTCTTTGTATTGCTCAAACCTTGGTTATCCCAGACTCAGCACGAGTCAATCTGCGTCTTTCATTCAGAGAAGAAGAATAATAATATTTTGAAGTCAAAGTTCAAGCGTAAGATTTGGGCGGCTGCCAAGTCGAAAACTCGGGCCGGCTTTGATGATGGCATAGAGACTATTAGGGAAATAAACGCAGATGTTGCGGTATATCTGCATAACTCAATTCCAAGAGTGTGGGCGTCATCGCTGTTTCCTGTTCCTCGATTTGGTTGTACCACTTCGAATTCAGCAGAATCTTGCAACTCCAGGATTGAGCCACTGCGCAACCAATCACAACTGAAGTCATTGGTTGTGTGAAAATCGATGATTTGACATCAGTATATTGAAAGACGACAAAAATATCAAGGTACACTAATAGAATTGCTTGAATCAACTCAATAAAAATTTGAGATTCGTATCCTGGAGGGAAAGAAACGAAAATTTTGCATGTTTTTGATATGGGTTTTGAGTTGCCATTCCACTCCGTCAGAAAACATGTATAGTTCAACTAGACCAACGGAGTTGCACCTGCAGTCGCTTTAAGGAAAGTAAAACACCTTGTATTCACGCTTCAATTGCGATTTCAACGCCGGTCTTGATTTCAAGTGCTATATGTATCATTTGTACTCTACCAACTATTTGTGTTCCATTCATGAATCGCCAATAATATCACTGGACGTAGATATACTCGTGCTTGATAAACACATGCAGTCGCCAATTATTTTTAAAGGGCAAGAAGGCTCAGGACTTTGCAAATACGATCGCGAGAAGTTGCATCAAAGGACTAGCCTATCTGCGGTAGTTGGGCAAATAACGGAAATAACAAGTGAACTTGCGAGCACCGTCAAAAGTAAGATGTCAGGCATAGAAGCGAAATGAAAAATTTCACAAATATCAAATTCCCTCAAGAAATTGAATTACAAAATGGAATAATTGTAAAGTCAAATAAAAATGAGGACCAGAAAAGGAATCGTAAACGAGAGTCGTTAATTATACGAATTGTGACTAAAATCATTACAAAAGGACTAGCTTTTAGATCTAATAAGTTTTTGGAAATATTTTCATTTTCAAGAGTATTTTGAAAATTTACTTAACATTAATAGGTGCAATTATATTTTATTCAATATTTCACATGTTATTACTACGGTGCAACTTTCCTTCTCGTTCTACTTTCGGTTTGCTCCGCCCCGGCTTATACTGGTTATGCAATTAGATGCGATTCCTAACTAAGTACTAAAGAAACGTTTTTTCGGTGCATTAACAAACGAGTAACCTCAGTAAAGGACATTCTCTGGCGAATCAGCGCAATTTCTTCTAGATAGACTTGAAGCCAATTCACGGAAATGGATTGGGAGTTTTTTTGTACAAGAAGCGATTACGTTGGGAAAATAATTACTGCAGGAATACCCATTTTGATACCCCACTCCGTTCGTTCAGATTCGGGTTTATGGCCGAAAGGAGATATTAAGTATTGTAGGTAGATACTTATTAAAGGATTTCCTATATCCCATTGTTGCGTCAAATGCTATATAATAAAAAAGTTGTCCTCCTGAAAAAAAGAGATATACCTGGTGTTAATTCATGGCAGAGAAAAGTGAATCAATTACTCAATTTAAAAATTGGAAACAACTGGTAGAGAATTAACTTGAGAAGAGGGTAAAGATACTTAGGTCAGATAACGGAGGAGAATAATTGATGACAAATATGAAGGATTGCTTAAAAATACGGACTTAGACACGAACTTACAGCACCGTATACTCCACAACAAATTGTGATGCAAAAAGGGCATAGTGCATGCTTTCAGAAGGAATACTCGAGAACAGATTTTGGACAACGACAATTTCAATTTCTGTATACTTGGGTAACAGTTTGCTCACAAGGGCGTTACCTGCAGGTATTACACCATACGAAGCATTTTGCCAGTGTCAAGGACTAGGGGAAGTCCCGACATAGTGAGAAGGGAGAGAATAAAATATATAATAATAAAAGAAATTTTGTAAAGGGGGAAATCGTTATTATTTATTAAAACTATTACAAGCAGCACACTTTTAACAGTGCTGCTTATAAATACTTTTCACGTGATACCAGAGAAAGCCATAAGTCTCACATATCATAATTTCGGTTGCACAAGCTATGTAAATGTTAAAGGCCCAATAAGAAAGATACTTGACGACATAACTTTAATATGTAAACCAATATGGTTTTCAGAGGAGTCAAATTCTTACATTCTGTGGTATGAAACCATCTACATAAGTTGTTAAGTTATATTTGACGAGGTCAAGTTCACTATGGATTGTCAAGCGCAAGGTGAAATTGATAATCAAGACATATTTAACTTGGTTTAAGATTTCAGTGAAGGCGAGGAGGAGCCAGTAGAAGAAAATGAAGAATATAAATCTGCTAAAACGTCGAAAACGGAAGAGAACAGCGTTGACAATCATGTTAGCAATACAGTAGTCTCCCGTTTAAGTACGCAATTTGAACCTAAGCGGTTGATGAGTACTTAACCAGTAGCTGCATACTTAACAGAAATGGCGGTTTGTGCTATTCATTGACTGCCTGCACAATAATATATCCTTTAGATTTTCTCAATTTGCATCACGTTTTTGTTTCAGAATTTGTGAGGATCTGGATAATAATTGAATAATAATTTTTTATTCTATTATAAGACATATGGATTTAAAAAGTAATATAGAAGGAAAGTTTTGTAATTCTATGGATAATATTGAGGACTTGAAGTATAACAATGCTGGATGAAGGAGAATTCCGTTTACGGATTGAAGATGGATAGATGACTGTTGAATGATTCCTCGTTGTGAATGGGACAGAGAAATTGGGTGACGTAGTAGAGTGTTTTGATTGGTTGAAAGTTTTAGGGGTTTGAGACTTAAACCTCATGATTTCTCCCACTGCAATAAAAATAACTTTTCCCACACCTCAGCTCTCTTGTGTCTTATCTAAATTTCTCCTGAGTTGCTTTGCTGCGACTTAGTTCTTACACTTAAAAACACAAAAGCCCCAGAAAGTTCACCCCTAGAGGTTGCCAAACCTGAAAATGTCTAGGAACTCGAAAGGCCAAGGAAAGCGCTTGAGTGAATCTCAGAGATCTGACATCATTGCCAAGTTGATCAGGTCAAAACACCAAGCAAAGAGCGCTGGCACAAGAGTATGAAGTCAGTGAAAGGACAATTTGAAAAAGTTAGGAAACCCGGGTAGCGACCCAAGAACGTAATGCTACGATGTCTGAGGAAACTAGAATTCAAACATTCCGAGGGTCTGTGGGTCGATATTCAGAGCTGGAAGATATGTTGTACATCTGGGTAGATAGTTTGCGTCGTGCAAACTTGGCGGTTCCGCCTTCTTTGGCCATTGTAAATGCAAAAGAGATAGCTATAAAACTCTCGATATCCGAAGATGACTTTAAAGCATCTTGATAGCAGCTTAGCCGATTCAAAGCACGTCGTGGATTACAAAACGCGTTTCTTCACTCTAAAGGGGCAGATGTGGGCAAAGAAAATCCGGAGATTTTGGCTGAATTGTATTATATATTCAATAATTGAACCATATAATCCTGAAAATATATATAATATGGATAAAACGAGGTCGTTTTTTCGATTTTTACCAAGATATATACTTTTTATGCCATAACAAGATGTCAGTACCACTCGAGGAAGAAAGAAAGCTAAGTAACGAGCTTAATTGGTTGTTTTTGTGGATTCTGCAAGAACACACAAATTCCATTGCACTTTAATCGGAAAATACAAAAATCCCGCCTGCATCAAGAATTGGGAATAGTATTTAAGTTACTAAAATCAAAGCAAAGCATGGATGGATGTTGGAACATGTTGGAAAATATTCGAAGAATAATATTTATCTTGTTGATAGACAACGCTCTTGGCCATTTTCCAGAGTTTGGACGAGATAATTTCAAGGTCGTGTTCTTTCCTCCTAATTGCACCAGCTAGAGACAGCCATGTGATATGGGTATCATTGCAGCACTAAAAAAGACATACAAGTACCTGTCCCTCAAGGACATTCTTGAATTATATGTGCCTGACGAAAATTCAAAGGCTCACAAAAAAGAAGGGGGAATTTACCAAAATGATCATTGCTTTGTAAATAATTCCAAAAATGATCCTGAATATCAAAATAATTCCGATAAAGATCAAATATAATTAGTTTTGAAATTTTCACTATTCTCTCACTCTTTTCGATTTCACGCTTCAATGAACTCATTTATTGGAGAAGCTACCCAAAGCATTCAAGATATGAGAGACAAACTCAAGGTCTTCGCTCTTGAAAGTAATTGCCCCAATTACCTGAAGTATAGTAGTCAGAATCGACTTGACGCAAGATGTCCATCACGGGGCCGCAAGAGTTTGAAAATGCCATTCAGTGTGGATTTAGAGTAACAGCGTATCGAGGACAAGACGGCCATGTGTCCATGCAGAGCTTGAACTGCAACATTCTATATATTGTACCGAAATCGCTTCTCCATCAAGTTATGCTATCAAAGAACTGACTTTAATTGTCGCAAACTTTGGCAAAGTCAGGCCAAGAGATATGGTAAACTTTGTACGCATCATACATGGAGCAATTCCAACCTACAAAACGGCCTAGAATACACTAAATATGGAGAAAAATGCCGAGACGCTTTAAGGCAATAAATCATTTTCCATGATAAAGCGCTTTATGATTGCTGTTGAGGAGGCCGATCCTGGAAGCACTACCTTGTTGGAATGCTCTCCAGATAGAACATTTAAAAGGGCATTCATATGCCCCTATGCTGCACAAATGGCTTTTAAACATTGTAGAATAATGGTTATACTTGAAGCCTGCCATATAAAATCAAAGTATGGGGGCATAATTCTCTCAGCATGTGCTCGTGATGGGAAGATAAGATAGTGTCATTAGCAATTGGAATAACTTATTTAGAAAACGAAGAAATTGGATTTATTTTCTTCGTCAACTTGCAAAAGCATCTCGGAGATCATTAATCCCGGCATGGTCTTCATGCATGATCGCGAAAAGAAGTTGTACAATGCCCAGACTAAGATTTTCCTAAATTTCCACGAGGCTATTTGCGTTATTCACTTGGAAAAAAACGTCAACAGATTCAAATCGAAATTTCGTGGGAAAATTTGGGCGGCAGCAAAAGCTACTTCGCTGACGGAATTCCACAGAGCTATGTCGCAATAGAGAAGAACATGGAAGTTGCAGCATACTTGCGGGTTTCGGACCCTGGACTCTGAGCTGCATCATACTTTCCTGTTTCGCGATTCGGTTATACTAACGGATATTGCTAATTAGTATCAGTAAACCGAATAGTATCAGTATGTATTAGCACTGAATTGTAATAAAAGGACGCATGTCAATTCTAATTTATTTGTCAGTAGTTTTTAACCTATCTTTGTGTAAAATTGAATTTGAAGCAGCATTTTGAAGTTACAGCAGAGAATAGTGCTTTTCTATCAATAGCATTTTATGTTTTATAATAACTCTTTTGCCACTCATCAGTATTTAGAGAGTTTTCTTGTACCACTTCCATTCGCATAGGTTATAGTCAAATTTAGCAAATCTGTCAAGGAGTAACAATTCAGCTGAATAAAATTAAGCAATGGAATCATAATCCTTGAGAAATTCAAACAATGGTTTCATGGTGTTTCAGTTATGTAATGATTTTGTTACAATGGCAGCAAAAGAATTGCAATTATCTTATAGTATTATAAAACGGGATATATTTTTTATTCACTTTGGCTACTAATATTCACTTCTCTTTGACTCTATCTTACCTCAAATCTCTTACTTTCCTGCTCATCTATCAGCTATCTGAACACTTCAAAACTTCAACAAATGGTCAAACGAACTTACACCATTGCTTTTAAAAAAGAGGTCTTGGACTTTATCGGACAAGGCAAAACAGCATGCGCTGCTGCGAAGCACTTTGGGAGACGTGACAACCTTCACTACGATGAATCGATGTTTTATCAATGGATTCGAAACACGGAAAAGATTATGACCACTGGATCAAGCAATCAACGGAGCTGGGAGGAAACCAACCCTGGGAATTCTGGAAGACATGTTATCTGACGAAATATTGGAACTGCGGCTGATGAAACTAAAAGTTTCCAGATATTTTATATCTGAACGTGCAAAAAGTATGGCAAATGAATATGAATCGAGCTGGACGCAACCGGACGCTGGGTGTCAGGATTCATGATACGAAATGGATTTTCCCTTAGGCGGATGACCACTTGACAATTCTGACAGATTTACAACTTATCGATCGATCTGTGAGTTATATGTCGTATCTTCGCTTTCGACTACCATTTATCAACTTGACTAAAACTCTGTTGATGGACGAAACTGCCGTCTATTTTGAAGATACTCGCACACACTGTTGATATCAGCGGTCGTCGACACGTGGTCATGAAGTCCTGGATTTGCGTCGATGAAGATTAGTGCGATAATATCGGTTTGGGCAGACGGACGTAAGGCAGCACCGATGGTCATTCACAAGGGAAAATCAAGTAGAATGATTCATCGAGAGAGTGGTTCAATCCTGCATACAACGCAGGAAAAGGCATGGGTGAATCAGGCACTTAACTTCAACTGGATTGATGCTTTATTTCCCTTGATTGATACAACTCCAGGAAAATGCATTGTATGGGACTCCTGTCGTGCTCATATTGCCAATGAAGTTAAGGAACATTGTCGAAAACGAAAAATAGAGTTGATTGTGATACGTGGAGGAATGACTCCTTACTTGCAAGCAGGAGATATTGGAATATATCGGGAGCTGAAAGATTATATTTCTGATTCTATTGATGGCTGGAAGCGATCGAATCATATTCAATATACAAAAGCGGAAACCCAAAGCCTCTATCAAATGATGTCGTTCGAACTTGGGTTTTGGAAGCATGGAGACAAGTGTCTATTTCCAACATCATGAACTCTATTCTTGCAGCCGAATTTGCAAACTCGCATAACGATTGGCATATTTCAAAGCACGACGTTTATGGAACACAGGTTACTGAAGCTTGGCAAAATTCCAAGAAGATTGAGGTAACTGCAGAAGATTTCGAGTGCTATTCGCAGGATGATGAGTTAACAGATTGCATTTTTGAATAAAGTTTCAAAGTTTGACATTGAAAGTGTTTGGCAATGATAAAAATTTTCCAATTTTTTTTGAACGCACCAAATACTATCAGTATCAAAATAGTATCACTGATACTAATCGGCAATATCCGTTAGTTGATGCTCCAGTTTTGTTTCTCCCCTTGACGTAATTTTTCGCGATCTTGGCAGTGGTACCTTTCTAACGACGGAGGGTGAAAGAGTGAAATTGTCCAGCTCAATGGTTGTCCGATCAATAGTTGTAATATGCTTTTCGTACACATATTGCAACGACTTTACCGAATAAGTGTGGTGCACAAATGAAGCAATAGGAAGCTTTGAAACAAGGATTGTTTTTGCCGCATGTAGGTATGGGAGCTTGTTCTCCTGCAATGTCCACAGGTGCAGATATTCTTCTCAAGATCCACGATCCGGGTTAGATTCTTGTAGAGGCTGAATATATCGTAACCCATTTCTGAAAACTGCGGCACACATCGACGTCGCCTTTCTTGAATATTTTCATTAAGTTTGTGCTGTGCCAATTCTGGAAATGTTTTGACATTGTACAATACAATGAACTTCACTTGAAGAACATGCCCATTACTTTAGATTTCCAATTGACTAGAAAAATTTAGATGCAATTCCTTACGCAATTCATTTATACGTTAATTCAAGGATTCTGCGGAATTTGAAGGGATGCATCCAAAACGAGGAACATTGAAGTTACTCAGAGTGTAGGGATTGTATTTTGTAAGTAATTAGTTGTTTCAGCGTTTATCTCAGCAATAAATTTCATTTCTCCTTTATATTCAGTTGTTGTTTTTGCTCTGGCAGCCCCCCATATCTTATCTTGAAATTTGGATTTAAACAAAGAGATGACATTTTTTCGAGATCAAATATACAAATCAATTAATGTGAATTTGGAAGTATTTCTGCATGGGCGTTATGATAGTCCCTTTTCGCGGTCATGAGTAACAACCATGCCTGGACACTTAATACTTGGAATTGAGAGTGCCAGATGACGAATAAAATATGTCCATTTATCCTCATTTTCGATATCAGATACTCCAACAGCTAATGGAACAATTTTACCTTCGCTATCATGAGAACATGCAGACATTTTAATACCCCGAATTTTGACCTAATGTGGCATGCGTCAAGTATGACTCTCGATCTACAGTGCGCAAGTGCTGTTTGAGTCGCTTTCGGGCATAGAAAAAATCAATTAAATTTATTTACAGTAATTCATTCAAACGAAGCTACGGTTCTGGGATTGCGTATTGTAAAATTCCGTAAATAGCTCTGTAAAAGCTGAAAGACTGTGCACCCTCCAGATCTCTTTCCTTCCGGTCGCGGTCTAACACGTTTCATGCTGTTGAATATGTCGAACTAGCTCCAAAATTGCATCTGAAGAGGTTCATCATGTTACGAGGCCTAACTGCTTTGAAATTCGAAACAAAAAGAGCAGCAGTTTCCCTAATTGGATTAGCTGATGCAGAAGTCTCGGCTGTACAAAATGCAGAATGTTTTACTTCCAACTCGCAGATTCGAAAATAACCATTAAGTGACTTATGTGCTGTCAAATGAAATCCACAGTGACTATTGCTTTTCGCAAACCTATTGTTGCGTGCTGATGTGCATCGGGCTTCTAGTCGATTTGGTTGAGTGTAATTCAAATAGTTGGGCGAATTGCTTTTGAGTGAATACATTTTAAGTTTAGCTCTAAGTTCATCCATGTTTTTTGCAAAATTATCGGTTATATTAAATATAACCGTGGTAATTCATATAAATCAACTGTAAGAATTCAGAGCAAGCAAGGCAGAGAGTGTCATGTGCTACATCAATAGCCATGACATGAATCATGTGACCAAGACTTGTCCCAAATAATTATTGCAAAAATAATAATTATTTGAATGATGATTACGAAAAGCCGCGTAAGCAGGACGCG
>QZWR01000464.1:0-12262 GCA_004114325.1 Zoophagus insidians | reverse complement strand
TATTCTTTATTATTACTACGAAAAGCAGCACACTTTTAACAGTGCTGCTTACAAATATTTTTCACGTGACACCAGAAAGGCGCAATTGCGCTGAAACTATAACGATAAGGAGGGAATACTCCCTTTCATTTATGAATTACCTCCCTAATACAAGGAGGCTAGTATTCGTAGATGAAGTCGGATTCTCTTGTTCATTGCGCAACTTTACGGTTGGGGTCCACCAGGTAGTCGAGTCAAAATGGAATTTGGTAGTATTCGATCCAGAAATTATTCTATGGCTGCAGCAATGTCTTCCGATGAAATTGTCAGTTTTGGAGTGCGTCGAGGGTCCTATAATGCTAAATCCTTCCTGTTCTTGGAGGAATTACGAGTTAGGCTGCGCGATAGGGGGAATGAGGATGCCAACCTGGTAATGGATAACGTGGCATTCCACGGATATCGGATGATACTAGATCGCCGTTTTGCAAGGATTAGTCCTTCAGCCGTTCCTATCAAACTCTCCCTTCCTCGATCCATTCAAGGAATGCTTCTCAAAACGTTAGCATTCTGTTCGTCGATCCTCACCAAGGTTCCAGGTGTATTTTCAAGACATTAAACAAGTTTCAGCTCTCATCACAAAGGAGGATTGTAGGGGCTATTTTGAAATCGTTAAAACTTTCTACATCCTTCATTGAGAGAGGGGGTAATTGAAAGTTCAAATTAAAATTATTCAACAACCACAGTGTTGAGTTTTATATCGAAAAAGGGGTAAATGAGTAAGCAAAGTTTTTAAATCAAACTGAATTAAACACGTGTTTCTCCCTCAGAAAAGAGCAGAAAATTTTATGTGATAATTTAATTACAATCTTCTTTGCAAGTACTTGAGAAAGAGCATATATTACAATTTTCACTAGAAAAATATTTTTAAGCAGCACTGTTAAAAGTGTGCTGTGTTTAATCAAGTATAAAAGGAATAACGACGTCCTCTGTATAAAATTTTCCTAATTTATTACACTTTAACTCTCTCTTTCCTTACAATGTTAGAGACTACCGCCAGTCTCTGACACATTATTCTGGAAATGTTATTGAGAGTTTAAAAAGGTAACTTTTCTGGAAAAACGATCTAAATATTTTATATGCTAATCCTCAGTAATCTACCATATAATCTTTTTATCCAGATACGGAAATAATATAATCCCTTCTCTGTTCGCATTTCTCCTCAGGTATCACAAAAAAATGGTGGTTATGATATAAAGTTTAATTGGAAATGTATAAAATCACCTTTGTAGGTGCTAACCTAGAGTATAGGTTAAAACATATAAACCTAAATATTATAATCGAAGCATACATGAAGCTGTCACGGGAAATTTATTTGCAAGCAGGACTTAAAAAATGTGCTGCTTTTTGGAATATAAATAAAGTAAAATGCTCATTCTATCTTTAACTCTATTTTATCAATTATATTATCTCATCCTCTTTCTTCAAGACGTTAAAAACAACCCCGCCTCTGACAAAGCCAAAATCAAATCTCAAAAGGGTTGTTTGATCAATTTTTTAAACTCGAGAAAATAGAGTGAAAAAAATTGAAAAATATATATCAAATATTTTATATTCATTTGACAATCGCATGATAAAATATTAACACGTGATCCGGAGGACAATCTTAATCCCATTTAGCCTTTCAATTCAATATGGGTTAATTTAATAAGAATTATAATTTTGTTGATAATGATTTTATTCAAATCTGTTGAAATACAAAGTCTGACAAACTTTATGTGCCTGGCATCTAGTCTGGACTTGGATTGATCCTAATAGAAATAAATATAATTAATTGGGATGATATCATGTTAATTTTTTAATAGATAAAAGAATTTCTGATTGGTCCTTCGCCATGGAGAAAATCTAATATGGTAACTTTTAGAATGGAGTTTTTAAGGATTAAATAATTATTTATTCTTATAATATTTATTTTGAGAAGTTGAAGATTCCCAAAAAGGAAATGAAACACTGTGACAATCGAAGATCTAGAATATGATTGGTTTCAGAGTCGATGGATGAAGACATGTGCAAAGGTGACGTCGGAGTGTGTGATGATTGGCTGAAGGATTGTTGGGGTTTTTCCATATATTCCTCCCATCTTCCTTCACTTTAATAAAATAACTTTTTTCCCAAAACCCTCTCTTGTGTTTTTATAGTACTCCTGAGTTGCTTCACTGCAACTTCGGCTCTTACCCCTCTTAGCACATCAGCCTGAAAGAAGCTCACCCCTCAAGCTTAACGCTTTGCGGAGTTTTCACTTAAGCTCCACCAACTTCCCTCAGCTTAATAAATCACTTTTTCCCCAAATCACGTTGTTTCCTTTTTTTTCACTTGATTTTTTTTAACACAATTTCAGTCGCTCTCACCTCTCTTTGCACAACACCCTCTAAAATTTTCGTCTCTAACTCAGATTTCAGAGCCTGACATAAAAAATGTTGGGTAACGAGAGGCGATTTACAATCTTCAAATTTGTTTTGGTTATTGTGGGTTTATATTGACAGCTCGGTTAGAATTTATTTAGTAATGTATAGGACTGTACCTATAACACTCGACTGATATTTGCATTAACTTGACAAAATTTTAAGTAATTTAATTACGATTCGAGTTGTAAAAATTGATCATGTCAGAGGATTAATTAAAAATTAATGTTCTAGAATTATTCTTTGGAAGAATTCTGGAGTAGAAATTGGTGACGTCTGAGGATGATGTGGAAAGGCTTGGCAAGGTAAAGTGGTGGTATGTGTGATTGGTTGGAAGATTCGGGGGTCAGAGTGAAAAACTCCACACTTACTATCAAATATTAAAAATAACTTTTTTCCTACTCATCTCACTTGTGTTTGAATCTTTCCCCTCTTGAGTTGCTCTCTTGCAACTTCGATATTCAACACCGCAGTTTAAAAGTTCAACCCCTCAGGCTTCGCACCATAAGCAGTTATGCAGCTTTGTTAATATATTAATAAATGAGAATTACTTTTACTAATAGGTGTAGTCCCAGACTTGAAAGTCACTTTGATTATATCTTAAACCAAAGTTACGTTAAGATTTCTCCTCATTAAACTTGAATCCACAGTGATTTTACCGATCACCGACTATATTAATTTCCATATGTGAAGTAAGAAGTTGGGTGTTGGTATTAAATATTATTGTTCATGCGAAGATTAATATTAAGGTGATGATGTCAAAGACTGGAGGTTGTCTCTGACATAGTGAGGAGAATGTGAAATAATAATAAAGTAATATATGGAGGTAAAAGTCGTTATACTTTATTTTTACGTTGAAAAGCAGCACACTTTTAACAGTACTGCTTACAAATACTTTTCACGTGGCAATGAACTTAAAGTAAATAATTATACTTATTAGTTCATTATTAAACAGTGGATAAAAAATTATGGATAAATTGATGACATGGAGATGTGGCGTGATTTTTGTTCTCCAGTTGTGATTGTTTGAGGAACTATGGGGATTTTGGTGAAACACTTACCATTTCCCCCACATCCAAAAAATAGTTTTTTTGACACTAAAAGCTTCTCCCGTTCGTTTTAATATTTCCCTAGCAGTTCTTGACAGCTACGGCTCTATGTCTAAACGGGAACAAAACGCTCTAACCCAGTAGGGTGAAAACATAAAACCGGTAAAGATGAGGTAGGTTAATAATATCTTGTTGGTCTTTGTAGATCACTAAATAGGTGAAACCACAATTAGGTTATTAACAGTTCACAACAGGTTTCTGTAACAATTTTAGCCTAATTGAATAAAAAATAACTATTTGGATGGCGAGTAATTAATATCGAGAAAATAATACGTCAAAATAATATTTAAATAATTAAATATTATCAGGGTTGACTTCAATATATTGTGGTACATTATGGAAGGTCTTGGAAATGAATCAAGTGATTGGTTTCATGTTTAATGTATAAAGCCATGTGTTGTGATTGTTGAAGGATTTTGGGATTAACGTTACAATCTTCCCAACCTCACTCACCTTAGTAAATAACTCGTTCCCGCTCAACCTCCGGTGTGTTTACTTTACATCTCATTCCTCCCTCTCCATTTCCTGGGTGGAACCCTCTAATTCGGTCCCCCACTCCTTTTCTCAAACACAAAGGCCTGAAAGTGACTTTTGTTTGGCCGCAAAACCTAACAACTGGTGGAGAATCTGGGCAGAGCAACATACCGTTCTGCTCCTCTCCCCCGTCTTTTCTCTCCTTTCAATTGCTGACTCACTCCTCCCTTATTTACTTTCCTTTCGCTCTCTTCCTCCCTTTCGTCGGAGTCCTATTTGGTAGGAGTTTGCCGTCGTTGGTATCCGTATAGTTCTTGTGTTTCTGTTGTATTCTTCTGCAAAGTATCCTTTTCCAAAAATGGAGGGCAACGTTCTGCTTGGGATTAACAACCAGTTTTGTTTATTACTGGCCTCTTTCCTGTTATATAGCACAAGACGTCGCAGAGTATCGCACCTCGTGTGTTGTTAAGTCAGCGTATTTTACTGGTTCCAGGTTCCTTTTCCACCTGTATAGGTGAGGGTATCACAGCTTATCGTGATCTTCTGATTATTATTAAGTCGGTTAAATTGGTTCCCTTAACTTTATTCGCTGGCTCAGAGAGGTAAAATCAAAGAGAACCTCATAGCTCTTTTTATAAGGCAGGAATAAGGCCCTTACTGGCTGCTAGAGAGATCGTGCTTATTAGCATAATCCTTGGAAGTATAGCCTATGCGGAAGGACGCAAGATCAATGGTTTATCTAAGCGGGAGGTTTGCCAGTGAGAGTTAGGTGATTCCACTCATTTAGCAATCAGCCTAAGCGAAAGGATATTTTCTTCGCGTTTATCTCTAACCTGGGGTACTGTTTGACAAGGGAGGGGCAAATATGGTTTCCTTTTCCAAACAAAGTATGAAATTATCATTGTAGCTTGTGGATTTTGGACTGCGGATTTCTAGACACTTATTAACTTCATAGTACTTGGTTCTAGCAAAAGAATATATCACGTGATGGTGGAAAACTGATATTTCGGGAATTGTTTTGCTGGTCTTCAAATGCATATAATTTCTGATTTCTTGAATATGAGGTTGCACATTCATTACAACTCTTCCTCCAGAGAGTGACTCAAAAAACCGCCAGCATGTTTTTGAATTTCTCACTTTGAGGTCCAAGATTTGGATTTCGTCTTTGCGAATTCGCATTTGCTTAACTTTAACGATATAATTGTTTTTCTCAATTTATCAAAGACAAGTTTTAAATGCTGTAAATGATCTTCCCAAGTCCTTGAGAGTATTAAAATATTGTCTGAGTAAACTAAGCAATCTTTTTCTTTGAAGTCTGATCCATTGGAACTTGCCAGAATCCAGAAGCGGCGTCAATTTTAGAAAAACCACTTTGCTTATAATAAATTGTAAATGGTAACTTCAGTCCTGGGAATTGGATAAGAAACCTTTCTGGTGATGGCGTTGAGTTTACGGTATTTAACGCACATTCTCCATCCGCCATCTTTTTTGGATATAAGTAGAACGGGGAGACCCATGGACTAGAAGATTCTTCAATTTGACCAACGTCAAATATACTTTTAATTTGACGCTGCATTTCTCTCCTTTTCTCAGGATATGAAAGATATGGAGCTTGTGACAATGGTCGAGATTTGCCTGTATTAATCCCATGTTTTATCATCTTAGTCGACCCTGGTTGACTTGTACTTATTGCATAAATGTTCATATATTGCAATAAAACCTCTTTCAATTGTTTTTGCTTCAAAAAGGGGAGTTGGCATGTAATTTCCTGCAATTCATCTTCTGCCAACCTTTTTTCTCCATTTTGTGAAAACAATTTATTGGTCTGGTGATTCCCTTCAGCTTTGCGACCATTGGCTGAATTTTTTGTTCCTATGTCCGTTATTTTATATTTCTTGAATCACAGTCTTTTTCAGCAATATAATTCACTTCAAAATTCCTGTATTGCAGTTGAGTAATTTTTGAATCATTTTCCCAATACCTGAATTGGTCGTAGTGAAGAACTTTTGTACACATTTCCTTCACCATTTCTGTTCAATGGAACGTCTTCTATTACAATCGCTGATGTAACTAAGATAGCATTAGCAATTCTGTGTGCATAGTCAAATCAACCACTTTGTTGATTTTTACAAACCTTCTAAGGGCTTATGCCCAAGTTCGTAAGCTCTACTGTAAAGGCTATACAAGTTTACTTTGATTAATTAACTAAATTAATTAAATTATTATTTAATTATTTACGAATAACGTGGAGTATTTGGCAGCATCTATGATTGGAATGGAACAAGTTGATGATTGGTTGGTTATATGGAAATGAAGGAGCCATGTGTGTTGATGATGTAATGTGTTGAAGGATTGGTTCTTCAGTATTGTGATCTTACCATTTATACTGAGGAACTTTTTGTTGAGAGTCAACGAAGGAGAATTACGTAGTGTTGCGTGACTGAAAGAGCTTAGCCAAGTATTAAATGCTACTAGCACAACAACAAAGAAATAAACAGACAATCCTTTACTAAAAAAGACTCACTCTTCTTTTACTTGTCCCCCCCTTTTTACACTACAATACTTTTCAGACTTTTGATAAAATAATCTTTTCCCCTCTCAACCTCTCGTGTGTTGGGATTCTCTCTCCTTCCTTCCTTTTCTTCCAAGTTGCTCAATAACAACTTCGGCCGCCACCCCGCACATAAGAAGAAATGATTCAAGTCAAGACTTGACGCCACCATTGATATACCAATATTAAACTTAATAAGTGGTTTTGCGATAGACTATGGATTAACTGGAATCTTTATGTTAATTACAATTCCATCAATATTTTCGACTTTATAAATCTGGTAGTATTATTGGATATATTGCTCTTTCACCTTCCTGGAGATTAACTTATTATATAGAGCGAACCGGTAATACTCCAAACTTTTCATTTTTAAAAGCAATGGGTTTCTTAGCTCCAATTAGAAACTCCAAAACTCTACTGTGAGGGCTGGTATATTATGGACCATATTGTTGTGGGGAAATAATTTCAAGATTAACAATACAATAATTAATATTTAAATATTATTATTATTATTGACTTGAATAATTATTGTGGAACAGTGTGGAAGGTCATGGAAGGATTAGAAAGACATCATGTGATTGGTTTCATGTTGAGTGAATGAAGCCATGTGTATTGATGACGTGAACGCGTGTTTTAATTGGTTGAAGGATTGTTGGGGTTAACGTTAAAATCCCCCCAACTTCCTTCACACTTAATAAAGACAATCTTTTTCCCATATTCCTCTTGTGTGAAACTCTTTCTTCCCCCTCTCCTGAGTTGCTTCTAAGTAACTTCGGCCGCCCCTCCCTCTTCACATAAGTAAAAAAAGGTACTTTGATAGGCACAAAGCCTATTAGTATAGACTAATTATTTTAAATTTGGAAAAATGAAGAGTGAAAAAAACAAAAATACAATTCAAATGGTTCATATTAATTTGACAATCACGTGGGGGAAATGATCATGTGATGAAGGGGACAGTCATATTCCCATTGCTCCAAAAAAATATCTATAACTTCTTGAAATACGCGAGTTTTGCCTATCTGTAGTTTATTTTCATTTTTTCAGACACTACAATCATAACTTAACGTTGTTGGTAAACGAATCGTTGAACGTTGCCTACAGTTCCAATATCTTGAATATCTTAAATATTGTAAGTAAATTGTGTTTATTTTTTTAATTTGCTATCAAGTTATTTGATCCGCTAATTCTAAACCCCATCCTTGAAGATCCGTATTTATAAATTAAAAGTCAAGGGCTGAACTTGAGCGGGCTACATTAGCCATTTCTTATTCTAAATATTTTCCCTGTTTTGCGATTGAAATATATGCATCATCCATCATAAGAGCTAGCTTACTAAGTTAAATATTACAGACTGGAAAACATGCATTATAAGCTTATATACCTAAGGAAAATGTTATATCAATAATTTTCTAAATAAAAATAGTTTAATAATATGTTTAAAAATCTCTTTCATTAAGAAAATTGTTGATTAACACCCAAGAACTCATTAATCTTCGTCAGCTATTCATACTGTAAGGAAGTCAAAGTATTAAGGACATCATAATTTAATAATACATGTTTGATATTCAAGTTCGAATGTAAAATGGAAGCCGGATCTTTGGAACATGTGTCTGGAGTTTGGAAAAATCCTAATTTGGATGGATGATTGTTGAATGGTTCAATTTTATGTAGGAGAAAAGGATGAAATTGAATAGATTAATATAGCGACGTAGGTGTGTGTTTGTGATTGGTTGGAGATTTTGGGGTTTCTCACGTAAACCTCCCAACTTCTCCCACTCGAAATAATTTAACTTTTCCCCCAAATCTCTTGTGTTTATCTCTCTTCCCCTTCATGAGTTATTTCATTACAACTTCGGCCGTAATCTCCCCCCTTTTTAACACAACAGCTCCCGGTAATCGTTCACTCCTCAGGGGTAACCGTGCTTTCGTACGATTTGCAAGCGAGGGAGAGTTAAAGAAGTAGAAGAAGAGAGTGATGAGAGAACTTTAACAAGTGAAGTATTTTAAAGTAATAAAAAAAAGGTTTTCTATTCCACTCACACCTGCATATACTCTGTACGCGCACTCTCTCTCAACCCTACTTGACAAAGCAACTCTCTCCATTCCTCCTCTACCGCACATCTATTTCAACAGAGAGGTAAAAGAGAGGGGGGGAAATAGATTGATCCTTTATTTCTTGACTAAGAGTGAGGAATTGTATTTCAATCCCCCATTCCAGATGCTAAGTTCCCCAGAAGGACGTTCTCACGCTTTTGCTCTGGTAAACTCGTATCATATCTAAACACGTTACATCAGGCCCCAAAGCCTGACAATACTTCACATCTTTAATTGCACTCATAATGTCAAGCCTGAAGCTTGGCGAAGAATTAGAATAAAATTTCGAAAAGTGAGAAGGATTAGAAGCAAGTTTTACTACTTCCAGACAAATTTTGATCAAACTGAGGGAGAAAAGTTTGGTTGAAACCCCTCCAGCATATAAAACAATAACACACATGGCTTCATCATGTGATATACATATTGCATCCCAAAACCTGCTACTATCAGGAGCGAGTTCTGATCTTATGGGAAAAGCAAAGTGAAGAGAGAGAGTTACTTGTGAAAGGAAAAGGTTTATTGATAACCAGAGTATGGAGGGAAGACTCGCAGTTTCCTCTCGGTATATGTGAGAGTGGAAACCACGAGGCTTCCATACTATTACATCATTAAATTAAATTCAACTTTGACTCAATTATTCCATCCGATTCCCCCTCTTCCCGATTCAGACCAGACATTCTTCCCAATCCAGAAACCATGTTTTTTCCGTCGTTGCATCAATTTTCTTCACCGAATTCTAGAATAATTAATAATTTGAAATATGTTTGAGCTATCCCCATAGCTCATGACATAATCCCTATAATTATATGATGTATTGGTCAAAAACTTATGAACCATAATCACGTGGTTACTGTATTCCGTGTTCATGTGATCTTGCTGAATTATCGAAAAAATATAGGGGTCCATTTTTAACAGTACCTTTGATTTGAAAGAACACCACTTCACACTTCTCTTCACTTTATCTGCATTTTCCCGCTTTATTTTTCTCATTAATCATGAAGGAATTCTCAAGGATTTTTGTATATTTAGCATTCTCATCATTTCTTGTTGTAGCATATCCTGAAATTACCCCTCCGCTAATTTATCCCCCTGCCTCTGTACCTGCAACTCCCCCAGGAGCTGGTGGTGGAAGTAAACCTGCACCTTCTCCTCCAGTAGTAGGAACAACCACGCCATCTGGGACAGGCACAACAACCCCATCCATTCCCGCAACAGGTGCCAAACCTCCCACCGGAACTACAACTGGTCAGGGGAAATTAACGCCCGAGTATTTAAAAGCTTCTGGAGAAGAAGTTGCGGCTTTGAAAAAAGATTTCGAAGAAGATTACTCTCCAAGTCAAAAAAAAGCAGCAACAATTACCAGCGAATTTATAAAGATGGCCTCCTCCACAGCAGAGGCCAAGCCATTTACCAAGGAAGAGTTGAAAAGCCTGGTACAAAACGCCGTATTGGAGGGTGAAGATGCTGATCCTGCTACAACCCCTAAAAAACTGAGAAAGAGACAACTTTCCGCAGATCCTGACCGTCATATGAGAGTTGGCAAGACTTATAAATCTATGCGATATTCTTATGAAATAAGAAGATATTTAGCAAAGGGAAGTTTTGGCCAGGTGTACAAAGCAAGAATGAAACCCTTGACCGGAGCCACCCTTTCTACGGCTAAAAGAGTTGCTATTAAAGCACTCCCTAGCCTGGAATACACCGAAACCGGGTCATTTCGTCCAAGGATGGAGGTGGAAGTGTTGGTCAAGGAGTTTGCCATAGTTGACAGAGCACTCCGTGCCGATGCCAAGTGTAAGCAATACTTGGTGAATTATTACGAAGTGTTCAGTTACAAGTCCAAAAAGCCTGTCAAACCCAATGCTTTGACCTGTCTCAGCATGGAATTGTTGTCAGGAACTTTGCATGACTATGTTAGAGCCCATTTTTTGGACAGAGATGATTTTATCAATGGCTTCATTGGGGAATTGATTAGATCCCTGGTCTGTATACATTCTCAAGGTTATGCGCATCAAGACATCAAGCCAAAGAATATCCTGATAAGATATTCCGATGAAGGAGTACATGCCGTCCTGGCTGATTTTGGGAAGTTGAGTAATATCAGAAAATTTGAATTTAAAGCAGGAACTCCCATTTATTCGGCTCCTGAAACTTTTGTCATCACCAGTGCAACCAGATTAAATCTCCGTGCTGCTGATATGTTCTCCGTTGGTGCTACAATGTGGTATCTGCTAACGGCTCAACATCCGGATAGGTACGTCCTTGGAACCTCTCAAGGTGCCATGAAATTCTCAACGGAAAAATTCAATCAAATTCAGATTTATGCTTTACAGGCCGATTTTCTTCAAAGAATCTGTCACGTTGATCCGGCCTCTCGGTTAACCGTGGTCCAAGCCTTACAACATCCCTTGATCAATAGTCAAACTACCATGGATGGTTTTAATCAGCAATTCCCTCCTCCTGCTGTTGGTTATGAAGCTTACGTTCCTCCATCAGGAGCTGAACCTGGAACCTTTGTCCAAGCAAGGTTTAATGAATTACATCCTGGACTTATTCGAGAAATGCTTAATGGTTTTGGATTAGTTTGAGTATTAGCAGTAGTGGGGTAGTAATATAATTCATTACAAACTGATTGAATTTGCACCAGATTATATGGTTAATTGGGCCAAATACTGACGGACTTGTAATCCTCAACCTGCTCTCTCAAAGCTTCAGCACTCATTTTTTGGTAAAGATAAGTAAAGCCCAATATTCTTTCAATTCTGCTTCCATCTACGCTCCAAAGTAAACACAAAGATCGTCCTTTTTTAAAGTGTGGCGAAAGTGTTGAAGGGCAAATTTGCTGTAATGTCAATGTGTCTATCCATTAATCCATAAATATATCACTCAAGAAAGCTCTCTTTTCTTCAATTTCTTGCTATTTCCCTACTCCCCCTTAATAATGATAGTTGTAAAAATACTACTGGTATAACCACTAATACATCCGGCGTGGTGTATTCACCGGGGTATAATTCCTGAAGGCATGATCCATAGGTTTGTAAATCTACCTAATTAGTTCCCCTTCCTCTTGTTACCTGTGTCAATGGGAGTGGCGAGGTTAAATATCTTTGGTTGTACTAGTTCGGTTTTAGACCGCCAGTTGCACAAAGAACAGCTGCTCTGGCCACACCCACTACTTTTCCTAAATGTCCGTGGATAGACCTTTGCAAAGGGGATTTTGGCAGAATATGCCGTGTAAAATAAACAAATTGCCGTTCCTACTGCACTTTTTGTGCTCGATTGGTTCCTTCACTGAGGTTAATTATTCTTGGGCTTTAATCATCCAATGTATGTTCTCTTCGCAACACATCAGGAAACAATGAAGCATGTTCAAATTGTTTTACTTTGGTTGTAAAACGACAGTAAATTTATCATAAAAGAACACAACTGTGTTCACAAATACTTTACAAAAATTTGGATCAAGAATTGATTTCACGGAGTATAAGATAGAGATATATTAATTTTTTGCTGGTGTTATTCCGCTGCATTTACAAAATTCATTACTTGAGCTTGCTGGTTTTCTTGCTTTTGGGTGAAGATTTGCGTTCAATCCTACT